>JAHQCQ010019352.1:0-11746 GCA_023539305.1 Ilex asprella | reverse complement strand
GGGCGGTGGTTGTGGGGTGGCGACAGTCGTGGCAGTGGTGACAGTTGTTGTAGCAAAGGTGGTGACGTGGTGGTTGTGGGGGTAGTTGTAGTGATGGGGTGACAGTGGTGGTGATAATGGTGATGGTAGTTGAGGGTGATGCTGGTGGGACAATTACAAACACTATTTTTTTTAAAAAAAATACTTATGAGAAGTTATAAGCCGTAGAAACATTTTTAAAAAGCTATCTCAAATACACCATTAGGAGTCTATTTTTCTTATTAAATTTGAGATGTTAATATTAGCTGTCGGATTAACTTTAAAATAAAATTTAAAGAGATCTCAACCGCAAAAAACAAAAGTCATTTGGTTTATCTTTTAAAATTTGAATTGTATTGTATTTTATTATATAGATTTATTTTGGGGGGAACGAGAGGGAAATTTGAACCCTAACTTCATATTTTATTTATTTATTTTGACACAATACAAAGACACGACTGCAAATCGACACAAAATTAACCGGTTAGGGTTAAGCATTTCTCAATATGAATCCATATATGACATAACCCGTTAAAACGAATAATAAATGAGTTCAGTTAGTGTCAAACACGAACAATACCAAATTGACACAATTAACACATTTTTTTATTATAGTTTATAAAATAGAGACCTAATTCTTATACAAAAAAAAAGAAGATATTTTTACTCATTTTTATTATTATATTTATTAAATTAATTTTTTGTTTATAGACAAAGTATGAGTATAAGTTCGATTAAGTGATAATGAAATTTTAGACATAAAACTTAACGTTAAGTTTTTTATTCACGGGTTATATGAATCAATACAAATATGATACGAAATAATATACGATTATGATTGTCCGATCAATAATCCTCAAACGTAGGGGCGGCCCGAGATATTTTGGGGCTAAAGTGGAAACGATAAATGATGTCTTTATTTTTAATATTAATATTCAAGTTTTTATTACTATATTTGAACTTGATGGTAAGAGAGAAATAATATTTCAAAATATGATGGTAAATTTAAACTTGATTTTTTTGGGAGGTTAAGACAAGATTTTTTAGTAGTTTTAATTTTATTGTTAACTTTTTTAAAAATAAATTTTAGAGTCTTTTAATTTCAGAGTTCAATTAATAGTCATAATCTACTTAAGTTGAAATATTTTATTTGAGCATGAATTTAAATTTGTTGTTTCGACTATTACTGTGCACTTATAAATTATAGGTTCTTCCTTGAAGTGAGGTCTTAAATATTTTTTGATTGGACTTATGTTTTTATAAGACCTCTTTGTAGGACTTAAAATATATTTATTGATTTTATTTTTTTACATGGACTACTTATGATATCTAAAAATTTGGAGTATTCCTTAAAAATGGCGCCTAAGAGCCCAAACTTTTTTAACAATACTATTGGGCCGCCCTTTCTTAAAGAGCTGCGAAAGTTCGAGAATTTTGAAGCGCCCTAGTTTTGTATGTGTGTGTGTCGTATGAAAGAGAGTGAGAGAGGGAAATAGTGAAAAGGTTGTGGCTGTAGCAATAGAGAGAGAGAGAGAAGGAAAAGAAGAAGAGTAGGTTGCTTGAGTTGTGTGTGAAGAAGAGAGTCACGATTACATTTTTTTATTTATTTTTCATTTATGCCTTTATCAATAATTTTTTTTATAGATTCTAGTCTGGTTAACATGTAACTAAAATAAGGGAATGAGCAATTCATATCCAATGGAACAGATTAACTTTGAGTCAACTCTTACATTCAATTTATGCTCATAAAAGAGGAAAGTCGCATTAGAAACGCACCACATCACGTGTATACTTGGTTCGACCCCCATTGTCATACATCCACTCCTCTAACATACCCTAAGTTGTGATCCAATCCACAATAAAAAAAATCAAACTCTAGTTACATTCAAGCAGTCACAAGACAATCAATCCACCATAGTGCCAGAATAAAGGATGCAGAGTGATGATTTGCATAGAAAAGTATCAAAAAAATACTTCATACCCCATGCCAAAGGCTTCACTTCTAGGGGCACCTTAGACATATAAATAGTAGACAACCTTTACTTATTTTGGAAAGGCCGATTCTCAGAACAAAACTGTCAACTAAATGCTGGAGAAAGTAACTGAGTCAACCCAAGCATGAGCCGAGTCCATCATGCTAGGGTAGAGTTGCTCAATCGGAATGGGTTTGACAATTAATGAGGTTAAGATATCTTTTGTCTCTCCAGTTGATGTCCCAATACCATCTCCATTTTGGAAGATACATTGAGCAGTCCTTGCCATGTTTAATGACATCCTTACTAGGGATTGAGGTTGAGATTTTCTTGCAATTGTCTCATTAAGATTACTCCACGAGGAGATTATTAGACTCTTCATGTGACGGTATGCTTGTTCTTCAGATACTTGCTCTTCGATCATGTAACACTGGATGGATTTTGGTACATCTCCTCTTGCAATCTCAGCCTTGAAGATTGCACAAAAAACAAAAGAGTAAGGTTTAATTTAAACCATGATGTGAAATGACCGGGAATAGACTACATAGTTATATAAAATCAATTCAACTTATCAAGTAATTCAAAAATTATAAATTAGATACATGAAATCAAATATCTCGTGTGTAAACGAGAAAAAGTTGAGAATACATCAACACGGATTGACTCTACTTACCAATTAGTGACCGAAGACGTCAATCAATAGGAAGGGAAGAGGATGAGACATATGTTTTTAGGTACCAATGAACCTTTGGTCTAATGGTACTCCTTACCTTGTGAAGGTTTTGCCTTCTTAAAGTCAAGGGTTCAAGTGCAGTCGTAAGGTTGTTCCGTTATGATGTGTGTATCCCGGATTGGAGATTTTGAAGTAGATTTTTCACATGAAAAGATAAGGTAGTGTACTTCAAACATTCCCTAACATTAAAGGCTCAAGCACTGAGTTGCCCTTTTACTTCTATGTCATATATAGATTAGATAGGTCACAAGGATTATGCAAATTAAGTGAAGATACCTTGGAAGTGCCCAGATCATCGCAAATTCGGGTAATGAGAGATGACCAATAAATTGTCTCTGAGCCACACTTGAAGCAGTTGAGAGAATTTTTGGTTATGGGGAACCCTAGCAGGGCGTAAGCATGGAATATGGCTATCGGACCACCTATGGACGTGCAAGCATTTCCAAAATATTCTTCCAGTGTTGGTGTATGACCTCCGTAAAACCATCGTGCTTCTAGCAGATATGAACGACAAAGATTTGTCCACTACAACAAAAAAAAATTAGCTACTATTAGCCAAAATTATTGCTCTTTCATTTAGAGACTAATGCATAAAAATATTATTGTTTGGCAACTTACATGCATTATTATAGATTGTGAACATGTTTATATCTAAATATCCTAGAGAAAATTGTAAACTATACTCTTATCGCTTAAATGATAATCTGAGTATCTTTTTTTCTTTTCAATTACACATTTTCTCACTTTCCACTTTCATTGATTTGAGCTGATTTTAGATTACAATAACTCCAAATGTTTATTAAAATTTGAGGTTCTACAAATTCCATGCTTAATTATGTGAAAAAAATTGTTCATTTTTTCCTTTGTAGAAGTCAACCAAATAAACAAACACTCTTATACCCTTGATAGAACAATAGAATGACAATTATACCCTTACAACCAGCCATCTATGATGGGATTTGAGGTAGAGATGGTAATGGACCATGAAAAAATGGGTATTCGTCTCAACCGTCATATTTGAACCGGAAAAGGACTATATATATTGGACGATAAACGTATACCTGTAAAAACTTGTGCGGGAATGAAGACGGGGATAGACTGAAACTCGCATCTACCTCATCCCACTAAACCCATGATATATATATATAACATCACAAAAATACAAATCTCACTCACCCTCTCACACACTTATTAATAATATATATAATATCACAAACCTTATTCCCGCTCACACATTCTTCCCTTTACCAAAAAAGAAAACTTTACTTTCTCTTTTTGTTGTTTTTTGATCTATTTGTTATATAATAGAGTTTCATTATTCTTGAGAACCATTTATGAGGTTTTATTATTTTTTTAATTTTTTATCTTAAAACCATAGAAATTAATTATTATGGATGGGGATGGTGGGGAGGACGAGGACGAGGACGGGGACGGGAGATGAGGATTAAAATTTCTCTCGCTAACGGAGGTGGGCCGAAAGTAGACGAATATTTTTAAAGTAGGTACCAAGGTGGAGACTACTCCCCTGTCCCCTCCCCTGCCATCCCTAATTTTGGGTGGTGGGGGCTGAAGATTAGTGGATTTGGTGTCTAGTGGTCGTGGGAATTTGGAGGGGTGATGCATGAGATTGTGTGTGTGTGTGTGAGAGAGAGAGAGATAGAGAGAGAAAGAAGAGTATTTGTGTAATTTTGGAAGATATTGTCACATTTACCTTTACTTGTGTATAGTTTTCTCCATAGACATTTGATATGGAGGGAATGATTTCGTGAAATCGAATCAAATATTTAATGGTGCAAAGTGTAATAACTGAAAATAAAACAAAAATGTTTTCAAACTTATTTCTTACCTCTTCTTTAATGTAGGGAAGAACATTCAGACCATTATCTTTCAGAACATCATCGGCAACTTTACTTCCAAAATCGAACATGGCCAAGTAACATAGTTTCATGTACTCAGGAAGGTCCTCCATGGCCTCAATGCTCCATCTGATAGAACAAACAAAATAAACCATCACGTTCAATGCTTGTGATCCAAAGTTTTATTTCAACTCTACGTTGTTATGTTCACATATCATACCGATTTACTGCGTTAGTGAAGCATTCAAGCTCATCTAATGATCCATAAATGTCATACATGTCGTCGATCGCGCTTAATATGCAAACCATCTTGGTAAGGCCTTTCCTGCTTTTGGAGAATTGGGGCTCATAAATTATTCCCATTGCCCACATATAATTTTCCATCAAGCGATCCCGGGAAAATTTCAAGTTTTCTTTAAATCCTGAGTCTCTCCACCACCTAAACCACGAAATTCCATACTTATCGTTATTGTTAATTCATCCTTAATCAAGATACAATTTTTTTCAGGTAATACTTACATTGTAAGTTCCTTTAGTTCTTGCTGATGTATGGATTGCACCAGATTATAATCCAATTTGGCCAATTTGCTCAGAATTAAGCTCATTTCATCGTCCACTACATAGAGATCGATGAATTTCCGGGCTTCCAACCTTGGCATTCTCCAGTATAGTGGTGTTTGCAAGGACTGCTTTACCTGCTCAGCTAAATTATTGTCCAACTTACCAGCCAATGACACTAGATGTTTAATACTGAAGTTCTTTGCTTCTTTTAAGCCATCGTCACTGTTCATTCCAAGGTGTGAAGCTTCATACAAACTCAAAAGACCTGTTGCATCCTTGCTTAAGCTGTCCATGAATCTTCCATTCCTATCTTTGAATTTGTTAAACAGATCTATAATTTTGTAAAAGAAAACATGTTTAATTAATATTTTATGAACACGACCAACATGCATCTTATTGTACGAATAATGTTTTTATATATATATATACACATATATAAAAGAAATAAACTCAAAAAGAAAAAACAAAATTGTAAAATAACCAATAACAAAAAAACTTTTAAAAACGCTATTAAGGGGTAGGTAAGTTATTTTTTCTTGATTTGTAATATAAACTACTCTACTACCTGAACTAACTGAATGACCATGTTCTCTTAGAAGTCGAAATTGCAGTGAAGTAGTGTATAAATCACCCATCACAGCCTCATGAACATGATCGATGCTATCTCGGATCTCTTCCTCAAAATGGTAGGCCACTCCTAGTCGCTGTATTGAATCAATAAGCTTCATTTGAGCTGAAGGTTCTCTTTCAAATTTAAGTAACCTTGAAACTTCTTTCTTCAACTCCTCCAACGTGTGGCTATATAACTCATACTACATGCAAGATCAGCCAAATTTAGCTACTACCACAATGATTTAATTATAAAAATGATAAAAAAAATGACAATACATTTCTTCTAGTTTACCCAAAAAAACAAACAAAATACCCTTCGTCTCCCCAACATTGATGAAATGATATTACAGTTAACTATCCATTTATTTGGCCCCTGAACTATACTATTTATGACAATTAAGCCCTTAAATTATAATTTGTGTCAATTTAATCTATGAATTATAACATTTGTGTCAATATGGTCATTCCTTCCAAATTCGTCATTAAATTTGATGGAATTTCTCACGTGCATAGCATGTGACCCCTAAGCTATACCTAAATCGCTGACTGATGTGATGTGCACATGAGAAATTCCGTCAAAGGTAACTGTGAATTTGGACAGAAAGACCATATTGACATAAATGGTATAGGTCAAGGGCTAAATTAAAACAAAATATAATTCAAGAATTTGACTGACATGTTTAAGGGCCAAATAGACTTTAGTACTTGTCACTTTCCACCTCTTTATTTATTTATTCTAATATGCTTCATTAGTTTTGGGCAAAACTAGTCTCATGATTAGTTCTGCCCAAAACTACTGTGAGAATAAGGCAAACCCCAGTAACTCTATGTAAGAGAAACATCACAAAATTGACAATTTTTTTTTAAAAAAAAAAGTGGGACTTAACTGTATAGGGTGTGCTAAATGACTCGATGTGCTTGGGATCCCAAATGGTAGGATGATAGTTAGCTGATCGCCGTTGATTTGCATGAACCTCAATTGTTTTCGAATTGATGCATATAACATTGATGAGCCTCCTTTGCTTGATTCTGATCTGTTGCTTTGCTAAAGTGGGCATTCCTCCATGGCAAAGAACTGAATGAGAACAAGAGGGATACGGATGAATAAGTTCCATTGGGAGTTCTGAAATCTCATGAACAAGTTCCTTTTTTTGTGGTGAGAGATAAACAACTTCATCGGTATTTATTGGACGAAACAAAGGAAATGGCTGGAGTGATGTTTAGCAATCACATCTAAGAAAAATATTTATCGATGAGTGAGTGTTCAAAGTTGGGTGTCCTACACACGATTTAATTATTTTTCTCAACTACCTCGTTTGGGCATCAGGATATAATTCTTAGAAGATTATCTTGATGTCATGTTTCATATGATGTAAACAGTTGTCCTCTTGTCCTTTACTAATTATTTAGAAATGATGCAACTCTATACTGGTGAGTGTAATATATAACCAAATGTTAATGTTATACTGGTGAAACTTGTCTCTAGTACCCTTGGATTTGTCAGATGATCTGCAATAAAACTTAGTGCACCAAGGGTCCTGCTTCTCATTTTTCCAGCACATTTCTCGAGTTGATACCATGGCTTTTCTACAACAGTGATTCTGCACGTGGATAATGTTTTTTAGCATTTTAGTCATGCTATCTCGGTACGATTTTCGTCATGACACGTTAATGTGATTCTTATTAATAACTTTGACTATACTTACATTAGCATGACTCCAATTCAACACAATACTATCGAGTTTGAATTAGAGATTTTGATACCGAGTGTTTTACTGTGTTGTGTGTTAAATGAGAAAGATTCAATTAGATTTTTTGGTGAAATTTTACAATTGGATTTCACCCTTTAAACCATAGTCAAACAAGGAAATCAAATCAAACACTAATGGAAGATGACATTGCCACAATCTTTGCAATATGTGGAAAGCGATGGGAAAGCTGATGGACACGGATAAACAAGTTTCATTGAGTTTTAAAATCTCATAAACAAGTTCTTTGTTTTGGGTGAGACATAAACAAGTTGATTGATGTGGCATGATCTCAATCATCAAATATTTAATGAATTCAATGGGGCCCATTAACCTAATGATTCATATTGAAGTGATGCAAAAAAGATGGTAATATTTATCAAATTATAATTTTTTGAGAATTTAAGTTACAATTTAAAAAATTGTAACTTTTAAATATCAAATTTCACATTTTAAAGATGAAATTACAATTAATTGAGATTGTTTAGGATCAATTACAATATTTAATGATCGATCACAACATCAATCTTAGATCATGAAATATTTTATCAATTGTAACTTTTTTTTTACAAGATGTAATTTGACTTTTTCTAATTCTTATTGTTTTGTGTCGTGTTTCATGTGGTGTAAACTGTTGCCCACTTCACATTTACTAATTTTATCTACTAAAGTAACGTTTTTTTATTTTATTGGAAATAATGCAGTCAGTCATATCTAAGTCTAATGACACGATGTGGACATAAAAAGCACCTTTTGTATTATTTTGGTCTTCCAAGGTTTGAATGATGGCATTATCTTAGTTTTAATGTGTTTGATACATAATTATGTATTCATACAAGAGAAAAATCCGATTATATATAACTTATACATACCACGAATTTTGTAAGTTATGAATCCGATTGTAGAGAATTATAAATAGATTTTACATGCATTAATCCGATTTTGATATGATACGAGGCATAATATAAATTTAAAACTATATGACACATTATTGGTCCAACTAGTGTGCCCCGTGCAAAGCACACTTTTTTTTTTTAAATGTATGTGTTGAGTCATTTTGGTTAAAAGTAAAATTTAAATGAGTTATAGTTAAAAGATTTTTTTTTTTGTCAAAGTGGTTAAAAGATTATGTAAGAATCAAAATGTGTATCACATTGTTCAATTATGTAAACTTTTGTTCAAAAATCAAACAAACTTAGGTAAGTATAAAGCAATTATTCTAGATCCAACAACCATTGTCAACTACTTCGAAAAGTTGTGTAGATGCCTCTCCCCTCACGTGCTTTTAATGGAAAGGTTGGTCATATGTCGCTTACCAACTTTCTTTCAATTATTGAGAGTGTTGTTCACACCAATTACGTACCCAAAATAATCAATGTTCACACACCACTTGCTACTTGAGTTCTATTACAAGAATGTTCACATGCAACTTCCAAGCTAACGTAACCAAACACAACATTGACATGAAGTTAGTTTAATTCCATTGGATTCAGCTCATAAATAGATTCATTCGAGTTTGTGTTTTTTTTTTTTAATCCTAAGCTTACAAAATTTGATTCAACCATAGAAAAAAAAAAATTAGGTCAATATCCCGTGGCGGAGCCAAAGTTCTTCCATAGCAGGTGGCAATCCTCGAGTTGAAGAAAACGATAATAATCAAAACTTAATTGTTGAATAAACTTTCAATGATCAAATCTAGATCTAGTTTCAAGTGATCCAAATTTGATTTGAAAATTCTGATCTAAATATGTTTTTAGAACTCTTTTATAGATTTAATCCAAAATCAAAACTCATAAAGTATTATTATATAATCGAATTGGACTTGGATTGTCAGACAATAATCTCAATTTATCAAATAACTTTTTATTGACAGACCTAAGTTTTTAATATATGAAAGAATCTCATTTAATTTCTAAGATATGAAACTATTTTTAAATTTAACAAATTTTCCAATGGGGGTACCTTTTTAAAATATTTAAATTTCTAAAAATTTTAAAAAGACCCCAATTTTTTTTTTTAAATTGCTGTGGATGCGACTGCCCCTATTGCCCCCACCCTCTCTCCGCCCCTGTCGGTACCACTGCGGTGTTCTCTTATTTTGAGACTTTGTTTTTATCCGTTTTTACATGTAAATTTTTTTTAATTGAATTATCCAATAAATTTTACATCACCTAATCCATTAAAATTGGGTATCCGACATAAAAAATTGATATGGAATTTTCAAAAGTCATTAGGTTGTAACTTAAACGTCATTGACTCATCTTTTTTTCTTTATTTTTTCCAACAACGATCCATGACAAATATAATGAATTATTGGATTTGGACAGGCTCATGGGCAGCTCAATAGCGTTATTAGAAAAGCTTGGTTTTTAGGCCCTATTTTTAAAGAATGTTTCAAATGTTTAGATATTTTATAAATATTAAATCCATAAATATTTTAAATCCTACAAAAAAAACCCTGTAAAACACAGAGCCCAATCCAAAAAAAAAAAATTACGGCATCACTTCAAGTAGTAGTAGTTTAAACAAAAAATTTAAATCTATGCCCAAACTAAAATTTTCAACTTAAGTAGATTGAGTATATTAATGCAGCCGTAAAATTAAAAGGCCCTTCGATTTATTTTTAAAAAATAAATAAAAAAATTAATAGTAAAACAAAAACTACTAAAAATTCTAATTTAACACCCAAAAAATTCAAATTTAAATTTTCAGCCATTCTTTCTTTCTCTTATAATTAAGTTCAAATATTGAAACAAAAACTTAAATGTAAAAATTTAATTAATATTTTTGTATTTAAAAAAATTAAAAAATAAATTCATTATTAATATTAAAAATAAAAAAATGTCATTCTCTAAATATTTTTAGGCCGTCCCTGGACAGGTTGCCAAGTGTCAATTGCCATGTGCTTCTATGTGACTTCCTCACTTTCTTCCCAATATAGATAATGTTTGTTCACACCACTTCCTAGGCCACTGGCTATTAACGTAAAGATCGTTCACATTCAACTACATTCTTAATCTTTCCTGGGATATTCACATCGGATAGCTTCGAGTGTGTGAATTAGAATAAATATCTTTTCTAGTCTTGAATCTGTTAGGTTCAGTGATTAGAATTTGATCAAAAAAAAAAAACTACATTCTTAATACTATTATGCCAAGGATTTGACTAAGGTACCATATCTCCAAAATTTATTATTTTTGTGAGTACTTTTATCATATTTGTGAATATATTTACTATATTTATAGATATTTTTTCCCTGTTGTAGTAATTAATTTTATCATTTTTTTTGCATATCATAATAATAGTAAAAATATTCACAAATATAATAAAAATAACCCCACATATGATAAATGGAAATATAATATCAATTTTTTTTTTTGGGTACTGTACTCAAATCCTTATGCCAAAGTTTATGTGGTTTAGTTTGGAGAAAACTTTAGAATCTGGGCAAAGGATTTTTTGATAGTTTGCATATACTAAATCCACTTGCACTAAATATTGATGTCAACCAAATATTGAATAATTCGATCCATGCAAAGGTAGGACACTCGTAGGGTCGTCAATTTTTAACGCATGTTAACACAAAATGAATCCAACATAAAACTTAGTGCAGCAAAGGACCTGCTGCACTTTTTCCAACACATTTCTTGAGTTGATTACCATGGCTTTTCTACAACAGTGATTCTGCAACTAGATAGTGTTTTTTAGCATTTTAGTCATTCTATCATAGTACAATTTTCGTCATGACACGTTAATGTAATTTAAATTAATAACTTTGACTATAATTACATTAACATGACTCCGATTTAACAAAATGCTATCGAGTTTGAATTGGAGATTTTGATACCGAGTGTTTTATTGTGTTGTGTGTTAAATGAGAAAGATTTGATCAGATATTTTGGTGAAATTTTACAATTGGATTTCACCCTTTAAACCATAGTCAAACATGGAAATCAAATCAAACACTAATGCCCTGTTTGGTTGGAGGGAAAACAAGAGGGATAGAAAATAGAGGAAGAAAAGTGAGTGGGAAGGAAAATCTTTTCATTGTTTGGTATGGAAGAGAAATGTGAGGGAATGAAAAATGGAAGGAAAATACTTTCCCTTGAGCCCATCAAATATTTTCCCCTCAAAAATGGGCGGAAAATGAAGGTAAGATGGGTTTTTTTGTGAATTGACTATTTTACCCACCACTCTCTGTTTCCAGTGTTCACCACCAGCAAGTTAAGCCTGTGAAAAAAATAC
>JAHQCQ010019350.1:0-11764 GCA_023539305.1 Ilex asprella | reverse complement strand
AGATAGGAAAAAGAGGTGGGGGTCTCATAATGATGTCTCCTCGAGTTGCGTTTTTAACTAATCCGCCCCTTTTAGTGTCGGTAGGTTCGATTCTTGGAGAGATATTCTGGTTTCATTAAAATAACGGTTTCCACTTTTTTAATAAAATTCTCAAAAAATGCTTTCAACCTCTAGCCATTAATAATAAAGACATTACTACTTGATGGGTTTTTCACTTCTATTGCTCTATGATCAAACATCTTTTTGACAATGTAAGACCCAGTCCATCTTGACTTTAACTTACCAGGGAAAATATGAAATCTTGAATTAAATAACAAGACCTTCTGAGAAGGTTCAAAGGATTTTCGCACAATGTTCTTGTCATAAAAAATTTTCATCCTATTTTTAGCAATCTTAGCATTTTCATAAACTTCATTTCTCAATTCTTTCAATTCATTTATCTGAAGTTTTCTTGATAGTCCAGCCTTGTTCAGGTCAAAATTCATTGCTTTAATGGCCCAATATGCCCTATGTTCCATTTTCACAAGTAGGTGACATGGTTTTCCACAGACTAATCGATAGGGAGACATGCACAAAAATTGTTTTAAAAGCAGTACGAAATGCCCAGAGTGCATCAGTCAGTCTTGACGACCAATCTTTGCTCTCTGGGTTTACCATTTTCTCTAAAATTAATTTGATCTCCCGATTAGCTAATTTGACCTGTCCACTAGTCTGTGAGTGATAAGGGGTTACAATTTTGTGATAAATTAGATATTTTTCATCAAATTCCAGAAAGGACGATTGCAGAAATGAGTACCCCCACCACTTATGATTGCTTTAGGAATTCCAAATCGGGACAATTTTTTCTTTTAAAAATTTGATCACTGTTTGGTGATCATTATTTCGGCATGAAATTGCCTCAATCCATTTGGATACATAGTCTACTGTCAGTAAAATGTATAGATAGCCAAAGAAATGTGGGAATGGTCCCATAAAATCGATGCCCCAATAGTCAAAAATTTCAATCACGAGAATGGGGTTTAAAAGCATCTTGTTTCTTTTTGAAATATTTCTCAATCTTTGGCATCTATCACACGTTAAACAAAATCCATGGATGTATTTGAAAAGTGTGGGCCAATAAAATTCACACTGCAAGATTTTTGCAGCGGTTTTTCTTGATGAAAGGGGCCACCACATACTTTAGAATGACAAAATGTTATTACTTGGTTGCTTTAAGGAACAGGGATACAACGCCTTATGATCTGATCCTTAAAGTATTTAAATACGTATGGATCTTCCCAAAAGAAGTTACGAGCCTCCCTCAAAATTTTTTTTTTTAACCATGGGAGTGAATGACGGAGGAAGTGTCCCATTAGCTAGGAAATTAGCAATGTCTATGTACCATGGAGTGTCATCAAATATGAATAGTTGTTCGTCAGAGTTTCTCATTAATAAGCAATCCATCCTCGTGAAATTTATAAGTCAATCTGGACAGATGTTCTGCCACCACAATTTCAACACCTTTCTTATCTTTAATGACAAGATCAAACTCTTTGAATAAGAGTACCCATCTTAAGATCCTTGGTTTGATATCTTTCTTTATGTGTAAGAATATTAATGCTGCATGGTCAATAAATACAGTAACAGAAGAACCAATAAGATAGGAACGAAATTTTTCCAAAGTAAAAACTACAACAAGCAATTCCTTTTCAGTTGTTGAGTAATTCATTTGAGCATTATTCAAAGTTTTGCTTGTATAGTAAATTATATGTGGTTTATTATCCTTTCTTTGTCCCAAAACAACACCTACAACATAATCACTCGCATCACACATTAGTTCAAAGGGAAGAGTCCAGTTAGGGGGTTGCATTATTGGAGCATAAATTAACATGCCCTTCATCTTGTCAAAAGCTTTCTGGCATGCTTCATTCCAGTCAAAGATTATGTCCTCACTTAGGAGATGACACATGAGTTTTTCTATGGTACTGAAATCTTTTATGAATCTCCTATAAAAAACTGCATGTCCTAGGAATGATCGGATATCCTTTACAGTTTTGGGTGCTGGAAGATTTCCAATTAGATCAATTTTTTTTTTGTCAACTTTCATGCCCTTAGACGACACAATGTGACCTAAGATGATGCCTTGTGTTACCATAAAATGATATTTTTCCCAATTAAGTACTTAATTAGGTTCCTTACACCTTATTAACACTTTTTCTAAGTTTGCCAGACACAATTCAAATAAGTTACCATAGACAGAGAAATTGCCCATGAATACTTCCGAAAAATTTTCAACCATGTTACTAAACAAGCTTAGCATGCACCTTTGGAATGTTGCAGGAGTGTTACAAAGTCTAAATGCCATCCTTTTGAATGCAAAGGTGCCAAAGGGACATGTGAATGTAATTTTTTCTTTATCATTTAAGGCTATCTCAATTTGATTATACCCGGAATATCCATCCAAGAAACAGTAAAATTCATGGCCTACAATTCTTTCTAGAACTTGATCAAGAAATGAGAGAGGGAAATGGTCTTTCCTTGTTACCAAATTCAGTTTTCGATAATCAATTCACATTCAGTATCCTGTGACGACTCGTGTTGGCACTAGTTCATTAGCATCATTTTTTACCACTGTAACCTCGGATTTTTTGGACACAACTTGGGTTGGACTTACCCACTTGCTATTAGAGATGAGAAAGATTATCCCTACATCTAAGAGTTTGAGTACCTCAGTTCTCATAACTTCCTTCATGTGAGCATTTAGCCGTCTCTGCATTTGACGAGAGGGTTTCGAATCCTCTTCAAGGTATGTTGCATAATTGCAGATCAACTGGCTTATACCTTTCAAGTCAGCGATGGTCCACCCAATGGTGCTTTTATGACTTTTAAGAACTTCAATCAGCTTAGACTCTTACAAGTCTGTGAGCTTAGAGGAAATTACCACTGGGCATGACTTTTCTTTTCCTAAAAATGCATACTTAAGGTCAAATGGAAGAGGCTTTAATTCAGGCTTTGGTGGTGGCCTGTCACTTGATGAGAATGGTTTCGTGCCTTCTGGTGAAATTTCTTCAAATTTTGGGGTCCATGTCTCAACAGCATGAGTCGGGCAACTTTTTGTTTTTTGATCATCAGTTGAATCAGATGCGATAGACTCTAGCATAGATGATTCAGTCAATTTCTCACCAAATATGTCACTCAAATATTCCTGTTTCAATGATTCAATGGAGTTTACTTCCCTTTCTTCCTCATCCTCTCCTAGGTGTTTAGCAATATGGAAAATGTTCAGCTCAAGAGTCATATTCCCAAAAGTTAATTTTATTACTCCATTCCTGCAATTGATAGCATTGGAAGTTTCTAGGAATGGTTGCCCAAGAATCACGAGAATTTGATTCTTCGAATGTAATGCTGGTTGAGTATCTAGAACAATGAAGTCAACAGAGAAGACAAAGTTATCCACGTGGACAAACACATCTTCAACAATGCCCCTAGGAATTTTTACAGATCTGTCTGCTAACTGGAGTGTGACACAAGTGGGTTTGGGTTCTCCTAGACCTAACTGCTAGTAGACAGAGTAGGGAAGTAAATTGACACTGGCTCCAAGGTCTAACAGTGCTTGTTTTATTTGGCAATCTCCAATGACACATGACACAGTTGGACATCCAGGGTCCTTGTATTTTGGAGGGGTTTTTCATTGTAACAAGACACTGGCTTGTTCTGTCAAGAATGCTCTTTTTTGGACATTCTGGCTTGTTTTGACTGTGCAAAAGTCTTTTAGAAACTTGGCATAAGATGGTACTTGTTGGATTACATCCAAAAGTGGAATGTTAATTTTTACTTGCTTGAAAAGCTCGTAAATTTCGGGCTGATGATTCAACTTTTGGGTAGCTTTGAGTTTATGTAGAAAAGGAGCGGGAATTAAACATGAAGGCTCTCTTTCTTTAGAAGGTTCTGACTCTTGTTCTGTCATAGGCTCAGGCTTTTGTTCTATCATAGACTTAAGTTTTGACTTTGGAAATAGCATGTCTCTGACGGTTTTGTTAATCACCTTGCCACTTCTTAGTGTAGTGACAACTTGAGATTGATCTTGTGGAGGTTTTGGTTGGGCAAGAAACTTTCCCTTTTCTTGTGTGCACATAAATTGAGTCAACTTTTGAATGTGGCTTTTAAGATCTTTGAAGGAGTGGGTGGTTGTGCTTTGAACTCAGTGAAAGATTAGGTGGAGTGTGCATTGCAGTTCATTTGAGTTTGTATGAACTGGTTCAGTATATCCTCAAGGTTCCTCTTGTGTGGTGATTGGTATGGTTAGTATGCAAGAGGTCCTTGAGGTGGTGGATGTGAACCTTGTGGTTGGTTCATGGGAGTTGGTTGTGTGTTCCTCCAACTGAAGTTCAAGTGGTTTCGCCACCCTGGATTGTATGTTTCAGAGTATGGGTTGGAGTAAGGCTTGTTGAAATTAGAGATTGCATTTGTTTGTTCTAACAAGACTTATTGGAATGCAGGGATGGTAGGACATTCCCTAGAAGGGTGTCCTGTCAATGCACATATTCCACACACTTGTTCTGTGGAAGGGCCCATTTCGAATTGATGAATTTTTTTCATCTCTAAAGCTTAAAGCTTTCGAGATAAAGTGGACATTTTTGCTCACAGGTCATCATCTTCTCTCAAGACATACTTTCCCCCTTAGGAAGTGGATGGTCTGGCTTCAACTGTGGTAGGGGAGGCTGAGTCCCACATCTAAGAACTGTCAGATATGGTGTCAAAGAAATAGAATGTCTCCTCTGGACTTTTACCCATAAACTCTCATTGGGCCATCATTTCGACAAACTAACGCAGTCTAGTAGACAAGGAGTCATAAAAAAATCCTACCAAAGTCCAATTTTCAAAAGCATGGTGGGGGCAGGCTTGGAGTAGTTCTTTGAATCTCTCTCAACTTTGGTAAAATGTTTCCCCTTCTTTCACTGAAAAATTCATAAATTTCCTTTTGAGTGTGTTGGTCTGATGTAAGGGAAATTTTTTTTTCTGAAAAATTCATTTTGAAAGATCAACCAGGTAGGCATGGAAAACGATTTTAAAGAATTTAACCATTATTTAGCTTTGTCCTTTAGAGAGAAAAGTAAAAGTTTCATCTTGACAAGTTCTGAATTATCTTGAAATGTTCCACACACTTCCTCGAAATCTTTCATATGTAGATACAGATTCTCCATATCCAACCCATGGAAAACAGGTAACAATTGTGCAGTCACCGGCTTTACAGTAAAAGGGGTGCATCTGGAGGAAATAAAAAACATGAGGGGACATTATTTCTTGTAGGATTTAAGTAATCCCTCAAACTTTGAATATTAGGCACTTCTTCCTCCCTCATGGGAACTTCTCCATTTCTATCATTATTTGTCATAATACTCTCACAAGAGTCTGTTGTTGATCTAGGTGAATTTGGTTCAGACTGGTTTACACACCTTGAGGATTCTGCCGGCAAATTATTATAGTGAGGAGTGTTTCAGACATAAAATAAATGGGAACAAAATAACATATTTACAGTGAACTAAAGAATATATACAAAAAAGAAATATCTTTTTACCTTTTACCTTAAAACATTTTTACCAAGGTTCCCCGGCAACGGCGCAAAAAACTTGACTTGATCCTAAATGTATACACCCAAGTGCAGGCAGTCAAGTTGTAGTAATAATCCAGTTTGCGTCTGAAGTCGAATCCACATGGAACTTGTTGTGTTGGTGTTTCAAAGTAAGAAGTGGTGGAGACCAATTGATTGTAACCTTTAAGATTTAAAGTTGTGAGATTGGGTGGTTTCCTGAACAGAATATTGAATTCTTTCCAAGAAGATTGTCTAGACAAAATATAAGATTAATTTAAATGGAAGAAAAGTCATTCTTTAGTTCGAGGATCAGGACATGTAGTCAATTATCCGGTTTGTTATATTTATGCTTAATAACTCAATTAACTCTTGTGTCAACAAGTTATTCGGAAGGAAAAGATGGACTGTGAGAATTAAGACCATGATTCCGATGTCTTTCTAGAGGTTTACAAGAATTGTCTGTGCTGAGACTTAACCCGTCTACAAACAAGCAAGTATTTCTGCAAGACATCCAACCATGACATTAATATTTCATTCTTTAAATGAAGCACAATAATAGGAGAAGATTGAAGGGTAGTCATGAAGATATAGCCGAGGTACTTGCCTTAAAACGAGGAGTCTTTTCATACAAGAGTCATCTGTGTCATAAAAAGACTCTCGATTATACAAAGTACCATAGCTTTGCTAGATGCAATCAATAATTCAATAACAAAGGGATATAAACATTAAGCATTAGAACATTGCATAATATAACTTCCGGATAATCAATGCATGTCCTTCACCTCTTACTAAAGAGTGAATAAGAAACTACTCACTTTTCATAGCTTTGGTAAAGCTATGAAATGTGAGTGATGCTCATCCCTATAAGTAGAGACTTTGAAAAACATGAGCATAAGAACAAGGTGCCAATCTTCAACAAAGAATGAGTGAATCAAGTTTCACTCTACACGGCTTTGGCATAGTTCTAGAAAAGTGGAAGAGTTTCGCTTTGCTAAGAAAGAAGGAAGCTCAATCTATGGAAGAGCAAGACATAAACAAAGGAATGTAAATAAAAGCATAAATGTAAAGACTAAAATTAAATAAAGAGACAACTCTTAAGTAAATGCAAATGTAAAAGCATTAATCTAAAGACTAAAATTAAATAAAGAAACTACAACTTAAGTAAATGAAAATGTAAACATTAATATAATGAAATGAGTGGGAATCTAAACTTCCCAACTCTCTAGTTAAGAAGAAAACTAAGACAATAGGAAAGGAGAAGTAGTTCTAGAAGTACTGCCCCCCTTTTTTCTCTTAAAATAGGTGTATTTATAGGCAAGGAGATGGCAGGGGTAAAAGAATAGAGCCTGGCCCCTAAGTCAAAGTGAAAAGTCAACCACTTTGTAGGAAGTCTATGAAGGGCGTTTGAATGGTGAGGGTGTATAATGATTCTTCTATCATTGCTCTAAGGGTGATCGAACGCCAGTTGGGATCTGTGCCTTTCACTCGTCAGATGGCTTGTGGTCTTCTGTGGAAATCTCCCTCTACACCCCATGCAGATTTTGTCATAGATTTGCTGCAACACACCATGTCTTCAGTCAGTCTGGTCTCGTTAGTGCTTCAGTTATCGTTCGAACGGTAGGTGGCGTTCGAACGTTAATACTTAATTCTCCAGGGTTTTGGTTCTTGGCTGTAACACATCTTGTCTCAGCAGTCTGATCTTTGCCTGGTTCAAGTGGATGTTGGAATGGTAGGTGGCATTCGAGCGTTACTACTCTATTCCAAGCTTCTCAATTTTGTTCCCCAATATGTTGGTGTTACGTTCAATTGTACTTTTTTGTCGCCCTTAAACCCTTTTTTCATTTTAGAACTTGAAATGTCATCATTTAAACTCCATCAAAGTATATTAGTCCAAAAAGGGCATAATAATATACTATATTTGAGTACTAATCAGTTACTAGGTTCCTCATGTGGTCCGGGACCGACTCTGGGCCTCTTGGTATGGACCATTGGAGTTCCTTGAAGAGAACGGAGGGATATGTGGAGATTGAAGAAATTCGGCACCTAGGGTTCTAGCCATCGAATGCACAAGGTTAGGGCTCAAAGAAGTGAGCGGATCTAGGATTGAAAGAGGGAAGAATGGTTTTGGGGGCTTGGGATGTTTTCGAGTGAGGGAGAGAGAATTTTAGGGCTGAAATGAGGTGTGAGGAATGAAGGTTAATCGATGGTTTTAAATTAAAAAGCCCTAATTTTTTTCATTTTTTTTAACAGACCATACTGGCTGAAATGAGGTGTAGGGTACCGTTTCGGTATGACATTCTAGAACCCCGAACACCAGTAGCTTAACCCTATTGGTATGGCATTCCGGAACTTAAACCTACCGATATGGCATACCGGTATGGTTCTGCTTTATTCTGCCAAAATGATCATGTTGAGCCCAACTCTCCACACCATTCCAAATCAAGATCTACCTAACATTTTACCCCAGTAATTATAACCTCTACTGCATCCCAAATGATGTACTCCACTTATAAACCCCAATCCGAACCATCATGCCCACATTATTACTAAAATTGCACAGTGATTTGAACCTTTGGTGCATGCAACATTAAAGGAATGGATTCCTATTCTTAATAATCAAAATGAACACCCAGAATACACATCATAAAATTCATAATCGAGGCATTCCTAAATCATGTCAAATATCTAAAACTTGAGCAATATTCCCTTATTCCGCAAGCATTAGTTATCTAACACATTTTTTAAATGACTGAACTAAACGTACATGAGAAACACCATAGTCTTAGATAGTAGGTTAAAGTAGGCACCAACAAATTAATTTTTAACTTGTGTGTGTGTGAATTAAACAAGTCATTTGAGCATTTACTCAACAGAATTCACATTCGATTAGCTAGCCAAATTCAGCTTCAATGCAAAATCTCACCAAGGGTCACTCTTAAGCAATGAAATACACTTAAGTTATCCTAGTATGCACTCCATATGTACAAATGAGATAGAATCTTGTGTCCAACCCAAAGTGCTCACATGTAATCCAAAAATGAAGTTCATATATGAAAGTAAAGCGGACTTGGCATAGTCTCATGAATAGAATGCTCGTGCGTTGGATAGTAAAACATAACTCATCATTTTCTTTGAATGTATGCACCTCTCATGCTTCTCTAGATCACTTAGGACTTTAAAGGTTATAATACGGCCTTGTGGTGATATCTAGGTAAAAGAAATGATGGATATAGGGTAACAAAAAGGGTTGTTCCGAGTGAGAGACCTTTATTTTAGAAAAGCACTTCCCTTTTCATGGGATTTTGATTCTCGTATCATTACCAATCCCTTTGTTTCTTTTCTTGACATTTCCCATTTCTTTTTCTTTTTCTTCTCTTCTTTCACCCATTTTTCTCCTTTTCTTGTATTTGTTTTCTTTTCTTTTCAACTCATTGAGTTTCAACTCCATTAATCCCTTTTGTTTGCATTTTCACACCGCAGTTCCTTCTTTTGCAATCTCTCATATCCGCTTTAGGAACAACCAAGGTATGGTAGGCATTTCTTATTTTCATTGGTTTGGTCAAATGTATGGCATACAAACGAATTCAATTAAGGCTCAATTAAGGCACTAGGGATAAAGTTCGCACAAGAAAAAGGCAAAGATTCGACATATTCAAAGATGGCCTAAGATCACTTCCAGGTCCAAATGGGGTGGCATTATATGATCAAGACAAATCAGTCTACTAACCAAATGCACCAAACCAAAACAAGCGTGATGAGACTATTGAACAAATTTGACATTGAAAAATAGTTATTTGAGTAATTGTCATTGATTAACATCAATTGGTTGTAAATTAGAAAATTCAAATTAGTAGAATAATCGCACTAAAAAGTAGTAATTAAAGTAAATTAGGGTTAGTGCGGGAATTATTCGTTTTAACAGTTTCTATCTAAAAATGCAGGATAAATGCAGAAATAACCAAAGAAGAAGGGAGCAATATCACGAAGAGAGAAACTCTAGACGGTTAAAATGTAATTCCATCACAAGAGGAGTCAGCATGTTGCAAGTGGGAAAATCCAGCAAGGTCGCACTGTCCAGACGGTGGCAGTGCCGTCCGGACGGCCATCCAAGTGGGCTCATGCAAATCCCTTCCACTTCATGCTCTCCAGACGCCTATAAATAAGGCCTTTCTTCTCCTCTGCAAACAGGCCGGTCCAGCGAGAGAACTTCCTCCAAAAACAAATTTCTGAGAGCTCCCAAGATACAACACAAAGAGAGAAAGAGAGATACCAAGTGAGAACACGTTCCGGTCCGTGTTATAGTGTAGTCCAAATCCTGTACTTTTATTTCTGTAATGACAACGGCTATCACTCCTTGCTCGTCTATAGCAATGGAGCGTGAGTAGTCGTTTATACCCTTCAAACTAGGGTAAACATATGTATAATATTGCTTGAGTTCTGGAAATGTTAATGTTTTATTTATATGTTTACACTAATATATATATTATAGACTGACAGTCTAACAACCACAGTGTTCCTATTGGTATGGCTCTGTTTCCACTGGAATATTGAGGCTGTTTAACTGGCGGTAATGTACGTTGTTCAATTTATATAATAGACTGACAGTTTATACTGGCGGTTATATACGTTGTTCAATTTACAATATATTACTGACAGTCTTACAACTACGGCATTCCTACCAGTTCACTAGAATGCTGAGGTTGTTTAACTGGCAGTTATGTAACCAGCTTTCTTAAGAAGTTGCTGGGTTATGACATACTACCACCAGCTCGCCTAAGAAGCGGCTGTGTTATGGTTTATTATATAATAAGGAATAATCATAACGTCAAGAAAATAACTCAAGTATTCCTCATGAATGACTTGTCCTTCTGGATTAATTGAGTTAATCAATTGAAGTGGATATAACCAGCTTTCTTAAGAAGTTGCTATTCCTACCACCAGCTCGCCTGAGAAGCAGTTGTGTTATGATTTATTTACATCAGACCTGCCGATTAGCTTTCCAGTAAAATAGAAGTTAATTGTTGTGAGGTAGCATTTCCAGTAACTTAAGCAATACAAAGCATATGGATCCCTAAAAAGAAGGGTATCTTTTAATTTCTTGTCAGTTATCTGCTTTATTTACGCACTTTATTATATCTGCACTTTACTTTCGCCTGCCTTTTATTTTAAAACCAGTTAATTAGACTAAGCTCACACCACAAGCTATCACACATCAAACTACTCCAAACAACCATTTTACCGTTTATTTTTGTTATTTTTCTATTTTATTCTTTATTTTTATAACAAGAATTACTTAACTCTTCGTGGGATCGATACTTGGACTTAAAACCGAGAAAACTACAATTCGACCACTTATACTTGGGTGTAATATAATAATATAATTTCGACACACTAAAAAGTGCGAATCAAGTTTTTGGCGCCGTTGCCGGGGAGTTATAGTAAGCAAAAAATAAAAATAAAAATAAAATTTTTTTTGTAATATTATCCTTTATATATTTGTGTATTTGTTATATGTCTCTAGTTTGTTTTTATTTATTTTATTGTCAATAGTCTATGTCTGTGCATTCATCAGTAGGATCAGTAAATCAATCATCTCCTTCATCTTCATCCTCTTCTGACTCTACACAAGAATCATTTAATTTAAGTATGGCTCAAAACGTACCTAGAGAGGAACATCCTAGAAAACAAGAAGAGATTCAAAATACCCGACCGTTAAAAGAATACCTACATCCAACAAGAACTAATGTCCCATATTGTTTTGCTTTTCCAATAGACGCTTTGAATCTCAATATTAATCCAGGAACAATCCAACTACTACCCCAGTTCCATGGTCTAGAAGATGAAAATCCTTATGTTCATATGAAAGAATTTGAAGATGTCTGTGGAACTTTACAAGACAATACTGAAATGATCAAAGTAAGACTCTTTCCATTTTCTTTAAAAGTGTGAAACCCCGGAAAATGTGAACCGTTTATAACAAAGAAAAAAAAAATAGTAAATTGTCACTACGGAATATGTTGTGAACCTGAATTTTTCTAGAGCTCGGATGACGAAACGGAGTTCGCCGTTGAATTCGTCTCGCGAAATCTAGTGACCATCTAAAATTTCGTTGAATTCCGAGATAGTCAGATTTTTCGCGTTTTACGAGACGAACGGGCCTCGGGTGACCCCGTACACGAAATTTTTATAAAA
>JAHQCQ010041806.1:10742-41187 GCA_023539305.1 Ilex asprella | reverse complement strand
AAATACAGTAAAATAGGTAGAGAGAGAAGACAAGGTTTATAGTGGTTCGGTCAATCAAGACTTACGTCCACTTTCAATGACTGAGTTCGCCGGAGAGGAAGCACAGAAGGTTACAAGCTTTTAGAGAAGAGGAGAGAATGATCTGATTTTTGAGATGCCCCCAAGTGTTGGGGAAGCTTATAATTTATAGTCGTCTACGTAGTAATTACACAACAATTTTGACGGTCATAACGGATTGGACAACTTAATAGCTTAACGACCTCTCCTCTCCCAGGTGACCTCGCATCTCCTCTCCTCAACGGGTAAGGATAAGGCTCCTGCATACTCCTGTAACTCCTTTTGGGCTTAACTATCTTGGACCTTATAAGGCCTACTGGTTCTTCTATAACCTTGGGATTTACAACTGGATTAAGCCATTTTGGTTTGGCCCATCAACTATGGTGATGGGAATGACATTTTTATATGCAAAAGTTATAATAAACCATTTTATTGTCACATGTTTTCCTATGTTATCATCGAATTTTACGCAATTCTGAAGTTTGAATTCACAACAGGAAAAGTAAACAAAGATTCTCTCAAACACAAAGGTTTGGTATAAAAATGTGCAGGCTGCAACAGACAAAATATAGAACAGACATACTTTGCATCAAAGAAAATAGCCCAAATATATATCATATTATGTTAAAGGAAAGATGTTTTTATGTTGGAAGGTGTTTGTCAATGTGAGACCCAATATATTTATTTAAATTAAATGTTATTTATAATGTTAAATAGTTTAAAGGATAAATTACATTGACACCCCTATAGATTAGTCTAATTACAGAGACTCCCCTCAAATTTTAAAAATTATACTAACACCCCCTGTTAGGTCTTGTCCCTTAACAAATATAACAAAAATAGCGATTTTCTATAATTACCTTTACTATACATCATTTTTTACTTATCATTCTCTTATATATTTAAATACTAATAAATGAGTCATTTTCAGGTTCAATCCGCCAAACCTGAAATTGACACGATCAACCTGTTTATTTGATTATGTCAAACTTCTTCTATCTTCTCGTTTGTATAAACACCAGCATCACGAATTTGACATGAACAACATGTTTAACTAGTATTATAAAAATAAAATATTAATTATTTGTTGTTGTTTATTAAACACTGACATAATTATTGCATAATTTTTTTTTACTCATTATTATTGCTATATTTATTAAGTTAATTTTTAGTTTATAGAAAAAGTATGAGCATAAATTTAATTAGGAGCTAATAAAATCTTAGACTTAAATGTTAGCATTAATTTTTTTTATTAAAAGTTCATATGGGCCAACACGAATACGAATACACCTGCAAGGGTAGCCCAGCAGTATGGAGTTGAACCCAGACAAACCGTAGACCCAGACGTTAGGGTTCGACACTCGCTGGTGTCTCTCGGGCTTAACCAATACCTGTGGTTTGCAAGTGATTGTAGGCTTCCAGGCAGGGATGGGTCCAAAGTGGCCCTATCTTGGAGAGATTTCACGTTATCAAAAAAACAAAAAAATGAATACGAACACGAATGCGACACAAAAAATAAACAAGTTAGCCTAATTTTTTTCAATGAGGTAATGTAAGACCCCGTATTTAAATTAGTTAAGAATAATATCATCTTAATATTTGTTCTAGGATGAATAAAAAAGTTGTAGAAGCATCGACTCATTGTTGACAGATTGATCATGAAGTTTGAGTTTTGAGCGAATTGACTTTTAGGTCAAACTTAGTTTTAAAGATGTTAAGTTTGAGATGAGTGGGTAGTTAATTTTGTAAATATTTTTAGGTCAAAATAAGATTTTCATTAAATTGGAAGGCCGAGACACCTTAGAAAAAGTAATATGGAGTGTATTAGAAGTTAGGAAGTATTTCGAAGTTAAAACCTATTTTGGATAGGATTTGGGTATAAAGGAATTCGATACTACCTTAGTATTTTAGTTATAAATTTTTATAATAATTTCTAATTGAGCTTTTTTTTGGAGATTAGAAACTAGACTTCAGGGTCTACAAACGTGTATTTCATGAAAATTTCCTGAATCGGCTTGTATCTTACATGAATCATCCCATTAAAACTTGACCTCCTTCCGGGTCAATCTCGTTATAGGTGCAGCTAGTCGGGAGAAGTCCTCAATGAACCTTTTGTAATACCCTGCCAAACCCAAGAAACTATGTATCTCAAAGACTGACTTTAGCCTCTCCCAATTCATGATTGCCTCAACCTTCTCTGGGTCCACGGATACACCCGAAGTCGACACTACATGCCCCAAGAATATCTCCTCAGTTAGCCAAAATTCACACTTACTAAACTTGACGTACAACTGATGGTCTCTCAGGGTCTAGAGAACAACCCTCAAGTGACCCTCATGCTCTTCCTCAGACTTGGAGTAGATCAATATGTCATCAACAAAGACTACAACAAATTGATCTAAGTAAGGTTGGAGCACCCTATGCATGAGATCCATGAATGCAGCTGGAGCATTCGTCAATCCGAATGGCATCACTGTGAACTCAAAATGCCCATATTGTGTCCTAAACGCCGTCTTAGGGATATCCGCCTCCCTAACCTTCAACTGATGGTAACCGGTGCAAAGATCTATCTTGGAGTAGACCTGTGACCCTCTTAGTTGATCAAACAAATCGTCAACCCTTGGCAAAGGGTATCTATTCTTAATAGTAACCCTATTCAACTGCCGGTAGTCTATGCATAGCCGAAGGGTCTTGTCCTTTTTCTTGGCAAATAGCACCAGAGTGCCCCAAGGTGAGGTGCTCAGCCTTATAAAGTCCCTGTCCAATAATTTCTGTAATTGGACCTTGAGTTCTTGTAACTCAGCAGGGGCCATTCTATGCGGAGTTATAGAAATAGGAGATGTATCAGGGTACAACTCAATGGTAAAGTATACATCCCTATGTGGTGGTAATCCTGGTAGTTCATCTGAAAAAACATCCTCATACTCACAAACCACCCGAGGTGAACGTAACTCCTGCCTCTCCTCATCCTCCAAGGTAAGGCTTGTTAGCCAACCTATTAACTGCCCGTGCTATTTAGAGTCATACACGGCTTGGGGTGAAACATCGTGCTTATCCCCCTGAAATATGAAACAAATACCGTCTAGTGTGTAGGCAGTGACCCTCTTACGATCACAATCAATAGCGACTCGGTGTGCCGTCAACCAGTCCATCCCAAGGATGACATTAAAATCTGACATGTCCATGACCCTAAGGTCTACGGTGAGTAGAATTCTCGAGATCTCTAGCTCACAACCCCGACATATCTGATCAATCCTTACCCTAACTCCTAGGGAAGAACTTACATGCAACGATTCTTCCAAGGTGTCAACCTCTAAGCCCAAGTCTTTCACACAAAATGTTGAAACGAATGAATGCGCACCAGAGTCAAACAGTACTCTTGCCCATAAACGAGAGAGTAGAAATGTACCCTGGATAACCGATTGATCTGCTGGCTCAGTGTGAGCTGTGATGGCGTAGACATGCCCTTGGGTCCCCATAGTCCTAGCCTGAGAGCCTTGTCTTTGGACTCGACCCATGCCCTGGCCCATCTGACCTGTCTGTAGAGTCTCAGCTCGAAAAGTGATAGGGGTCTGTGTAGTGCCCTGGTGTTGGTACTGGCTCCTTTGACCCATGGTGGGGGTAAGGAGGAATAAACTAGGTCTATGGCTATCTCATTGAAGACTGGGACTGGGATGTCCCATCCTCTGGGATCCCTGCCGTTGAGGGCAATCCTTTCTCACATGACCCGGCTGATGGCAGAAATAACAAGTCTTCTGACTTGCTTGATAAGTGGTCCTGAAGTTTTCCCGTACTTGGGAGAATCGACCTTGGCCTTGGCTTTGATAGCCGTGGCCCTGCCCTTGCTATCCCTGTGGAGCAGAAGTCCTCTGCCTCTTCCCTGCACTAGAAAAAGAGGATTGTCCTTCCTTCTTCCTGTCCTTAACACCTACTTCCCGGATGTTGTGTGCGTCCTCCACTTCTCTCTCGATGACCATGGTGGTCTCAACCATCAAATCAAAGTCTTGTAGGAGAAGTCCCATAATCTTGCCTCAAATGGGTAGTTTTAGCCCATCCTCAAGCTTTCGCACCTTGGCCACGTAGTCATCAGCAAAATGGGCCAATTCTGTGAATTTAGCCACATATTCTAGCACGGACATAGTTCCCTATTTTAGATTCAGGAACTCCCGAGCTTTGGCTTATCGGACAGACGCCAAAAAATACTTGCCTATAAAGAGATCTCGGAATTCTCCCCAAGTTATGGCCTCCAAGTTCCTGGAGTCCTTTATCCAATCCCACCATAACTGTGATTCTCCTTCCAGCTGAAAAGTCGCCAGAGTTATCTTGGTGGCATCAGAGGTGATCTCCACAACCTTCAAGACCTAATCCACTTTCCGAAACCAATAGTCACCCACCATCGGATTCTTCCCTCTCAGAAAGACCGGAGGACTGTGTGCTTTAAAATTTTGGAGATTACTTGATCCTCCTTTACCCACATTTGCACCGGTCTGTACAATAGTAGCAGCTGTAGCACTAGAAAGGATAGTGGTAGTTGATTGTTGTTCCACCCACTACTTCGACGTTCTCGACCGCGCCCTTTTCCCCTTCATCTATTTTCCATCTACACACATGTAAAATAACAATAGAGTCTCACATTGTATCCTAAGATAGGGATCAAGTACAAACGTTGAAAATTTTCTCATTGTCTCCCTAGTAGAACTTATGTCACATACTAGGAGACATTTACACCTTGAACTATCCCGTTCATTCTTTTTTTTTTTGAACCCTCAAGGTTATGTTTTCTAACCCTAGTGTTCTTTTTTCCATATAAATTTCTATCATGCATATAAATTATGTTACACATAGCACATAACACGTGGCAATTAAGACACATAACATAAAATGAGCAATGAATGCCATGGTCTAGATCCATGCCCATCAAGCCCTAGGTTTATCGTAGACCTAGGCTCTGATACCAAGCTGTGACACCCCAAAATTCAGGGATCCGTTGATCACCCATCAACCCACAGAAATACCTATGGATATCGTGTAACTCGATATCACATCGTTGTTTTTCATTTATTGGGATCCATAATTTAACAAAATCGGGCAAAGTCTCCTTTGTATGGGGAGCTCTACCCAAAATCCAACCTATACAATATACATTAACATGATCCATTCGAGGCCCAATATAACACAATGGCAGCATCGGGTCCATTTATGAGTAAAAAGTGACCATACCGGGTCCATTTATCCATACTCATTTAAAAACATGCAAGGTTAGATTAAAACAGTCCATAGAAGTTCGATTACATATCTCTTACATACATTACATGCCAAAACTATATTACAAGTCTAGTTTTACAAAAGGAGTTGTAAAAGCCAAAAGTCAGCTTTTCTCACCCTTGTGGCCCTGAATGAGAGCCACCCACTAGCGTAAATCCCGCACTTGAAATGTTTTCCCGTATAGGGTGAGCCACGACTAGTAGAATAATTCCTACAGAGGCTACTCCCCACCTAGATGCTTATGGAATGCACACATGCAACATTTAACAATCCATAACATTCCAAGCAAGAATATGTATTCAATGTTGAATTTATCATGTCATACCATGAAATGAGATGAGACTTACTCATGGAATTCAACCCGAGCCCTTCTCAGCTCCTCAACACATGCAAGTGTCAATGTGTATGAATCTATCATCCATGTTGCACATCGAATGACATTTACAATTTTAGGGTCTTTCTGGGGGTGGGTACTCATGGACTTACACCAACGACACCCTAGAAATACACTGATTTATTACAACATATGAAGAATAATAATTAAACACATTCACCTATTTACTCTTTCATGGAAGGCCACGAATTTGTAACAATATATGAAGGGTTGTAACTATACAAATTATTAAGATGTCTAACATTTTATAAGTGAGAAGAGTAAATGAATAGTTTCTTAATTTCTCATAAAGAAGAAGAAAACAAAAATAAATTTGAAGAAAAGAAAAATAACTGACCTAAACAAGAAGGGGCAGAGAGAGGATGCCTATTTTTGTATGTGTGTGTGAGAGAGAGAGAGAGAGAGAGAGAGTGAGAGAGAGAGAGAGAGAGAGAGTGAGAGAGAGAGAGAGATTTGAATACAACTACTTGATTCGAATTTATTGAACACTAACTTTGGCCTTCCTCTATCATTATCCTTTGGAGAAACTATACTTTGACCTCTCAATAATGATTTCAATTTTACCAATTATTGAATTCCTCATATGATGTCCTAAATTATTTTAATTCTTTTTACACTATCCAAAAATCAAATGTTCGTTATCAAGCATGGATCCTTTCAATATTTTTGGGTTTCAAAATAATTATTTTTCATATAGATGAAGTAATTTTATTATTATTATTATTATTACAACTAATAAGTAGCATATTCAAACCGGTAACCTCCACTCCCTCAAGATGGGGTTAACTATTTCAGATAGACCTGTATATACGAATAAATCTGACAAAAAATATAAATATGCATGAATATAATCAGAAAAATACTGTAGTCATTAATTAATATTTTGCATACTACTGGCACGATTTCATGTATTCTTATGATTTAAAATTTTACGAGCTTCAAACTCTACAAATTAAATTGTGATCTTTTGTTATCACAACAATTTACCAACTTCAAGTAGATAGGAACTATGCTAGGATTGAAAACTTGACAATTTGAATCTCCAAACATTGGCTAAAAGCCCCATTAATGGGAGCAAGGCTAAAAAATTAAAAGCCTTATTATGATGCAAAAAATAAGAACACTACACATAAGCCATTGAAAAGCTCCAAAAGCAGAAATGTTATTTGCATTAGAGAAAAAAGAAGAAGAGAGGGAGTAATAAGTAAATGGTTTCTTTTTCTAAAAAGAAAAACGAAAAAAGACTTGAGCATCAGTCTTCGCCATCCTTGGAGGGGACAACGAAGACATCAATTATTCTCCCCCTCTCCACTCGCGACCTGCTTAGGGGGAGCATCTTCATCGTTTAATTTGATGGAGGAGAAGTCCAAGTAAGGGAATGTTTCTGCACCAACGGGCCTTTGGTCCAACGATACTTCTTGCCATGTGAATATTTTGTTTTCTTGAGGTCAAGGGTTCAAGTTCACCCCCTCCTCCTACCTATAAAAAAATAGAGAACACTGCCGCAACTTGGCAACAAAAATCCTCAAAGCTAGTCTCAAGGTCACTCATGTCGAATTGAGTATACTTAGTTGATTCCCGAAAAACAGTTACGACAACAATCTTAGCTTTATAAATTGAGCGTTGGGAGCTCAGGCTGCTAGCTAGTCTGCAAGCTCATTCTCATTCTCTCTAACCCTAGTCTCCTCTTCTTTAGAGACCTTGAAGTCCTCCTCTAGCATACTCTTGGAAAGCCCTCTTAATTTCTAAGGACCTCTAGATATGCTTTAATACAGAACAAACTTTCACTAGTTCCTTTTCGCGAGATAACAACTCTGTTTTGGTAGAAATAGAGTCCTTAAGGGCAGTCCCAAACTTATCTTTCCAAGGGTTCTCTTCCTTGAAGGCAGAGCAGGTTATCCCAATGGCCAAGATGGTAATCTAGCCAACGCAGACACACTGGGTTATTAAGAGCAAGCAAAGGTCAGTAGGGATCCATATAAATTTTAAAATTTGTGAGTCAGTATTGTAACGCTCCAAAATACATCTTGGATAACATTACTATTTAAAACCATTTACAACATGAGAGCGACTAATAAAATCTATTAATAAATAAAATTTTTATTCATCATATCTAATATCTACAACATCATCCCAAAAGAATATGCCAGAGCATGACAATTATATAAAAAATGATCAAATTTAACTTACAGCATAATAACAAAAATATTAGACTCCACTGAATCTCAAAATAAATTTTTTAGTCCAACACATAGGAAAGTATACCTCAAAATGTCCATCTTGGGATCCACGTGCCCATTTAGTGGAGCTTCCCAATACACCTGCTCATCGACTCTGAGCTCCTCATTTAATACGTAATCTGAAAAATATTATTTTAGGAGGTGAGCACTAAGCTATATAGGAAAATCCTCCCAAACTCGAACAATGTTTAGAAAACATATAAAACAAGAAGGTCTCTTTTCACAAATAACATATATAGATTTTCCAATAAAATAGGGACATTTCAATGGATCTCAAGTTTAAGCAAGAGCAATATTTAAATGAAAGGTAAAACCAATTTCTAACCAACAATTCCAACAAGTCACTATCTTCACAATAAACCAATTCCACCATGGATCTCAATCCACCATTTGCACAATAAACAATAATCAACAATGTATATCTGTATGTCAAATCAAAACTTGGATCTCAGGTATGATGTATGATTCGCATGAATAAACACATCGAGAATATCTTGGCCCACAAACAAACCCAATCCTTGCAAGGATATACAACTTTAGGAAGGGTGTGTACCATCATAATGACAGTGAAAAAATCCAACCCAGGTATAATATACTAACCCTAAGTCACTTTACCCGTGAGCGAATAGTGGTTTGGTTCTCACAAGGCACTAACCCTACTACGAGTGTTAGGAAAATTCAAACTCGAATGGAGTAAGAAACACATTTAGCCACTCTACAATACCCAGCCAATGGCCACCCATGGTCATCCAAACATCCATAAGAGATACAATTTCCAACAAATTTCTAAATTTCCCAACAAAATAAAAAATTCTCAAATTTCACATAGAGTATCTCAATAGAACAATTGAAGAAAAATACAAGAGATCATCATAAATACCATTTTTTGTTCAATGCAAAGCACTAAAGTTTAGAAATCAAGAATAAAGGAAAAATCAAGAGAAAAATTCATTTATCTTGAAAACTAGGGTTTTGAGTCAAGAAAAAAGCGATTTAATGGTTATCCCACCATAGATTTGTTTAAACATCGTAATGTTTGCAAAAAGATCAAGAATCAAGGATTTACTAACAAATAAATAAGATTTATAGTCAAAAGAATACATATAAGTAAACCCTAGACTCAATGCAAGATAATAGGAAGAAACCCCTACCTTATAATCAAGAATTCCAATCAAAAGCCCAAGTTTTAGAGACTTTCTTTCTCTCTTTTTTTCTTCCATTTATCTTCTCCTAGGGTTCTAAGAGGTTTATGGTGAGAGTGGAATCGAAGAATGTGGAAAATGGTGCTTAAAATGGTGTTTTAAAACACAAAATCCCTACTTTTTACTGTTTAGAAAAACTTTAACTAACACGTACCGGTACACTAAACCTACTGGAGTTTGGCGTACCGATACACTTTTTTTTGCTCTAGATCAGTTTTCGTAGAATTGACATAACTTTTGATCCAACCGTCCGATTGAGCTGAAATTGTGACACAATACATAAGACATCCAGATCTAAAACTTTCATTTTTTGGCACTTCTTCAGATTCGAAGTGGATCATAGTCAAAAAGAAAGAAAACCATGGCACTGTAACCCAATGGTGTGGGTGCTAGTGCCTTTGTTAACAAGCACCAATACCTTCTTGATTTTCTTACTTTTAGGCCTCTAAATCCTCATGTAATGTGTTCATGACTTTACCACACATCTATACTTAGTTTCAAGGTTCCAAAATACATGAGTTAAACCATAATTACCCGCAACATCAAAATTCGACGTTATTCATAATTTTGGCTAACTATAAATATTTAAATGCAAAAGTTGAGTTGAAATGAATGTAATGAGGCCATTAGATGTGCAATATTATGTGCTCATCACCTACATTAGCATTTCAAAATAATTACTTGATATATATTAAGATATGAGTGTGGGGGTTTACAAGTATCTTGGACAATCTCAAAGTACCCAGCTTCACACTTCTTCGAACTTGGGGCCAAAAACTAAGCCCTAAAACTTCTTCAAAGAAAGGTCCCTATCACTCCATATACTCCCCAGAGAACCTCCATGTTGTGTAGTAGGAATAGATGCGGGGGATGCCTTCCACATGCTCAAGTATCGATAGCTTCCCCTTTGTAATATTTTTCCTTTTCTTGACCAGGGAAATATTAGGGGAAAATTCAATGTTGAAGGGGATCACTTCAAAGGAAACAATAGGATAAGTCCCTATAGGAGATTCTCCTTATCTTGATCTTTTAGCGATGGGCAGAATAGGGTTAGTTAAGCACTCAGCAGGCTTGTGAGCCTTGAAGTCCCATAAGACTTTCTTGTCAATTTTGGGGGGAAGATTTGAAAAATAAAAAATCATATTAAAAATGTTGGACAAAGAGCCCTGTAATATGAGGAAAAAGGTTTATCACCTACTTTTAAGAGGCACAACAACTTCAATCACTGCTATCAAAGGTGATGGAACAAGTTGGTACTTGAAAAGGTTAGAATCTGTAATTAGAAGATCAAATTCCTTGGTCTTACAGCTCTGAACCACCTTTAATATGTTCAGAAACTCTTTTGAAATAGTGACATTGTCAATTGGAATAAAAAAAATGATTAGCCCTATTCTTGTGTTAGAAGAATGGCAAGAAACAAAACAAGCTCACTAGAGGAGGAAGTCAGGGTTCTTCAACATGAAAGGATTTTTGTATTAGCCACAAGAGGTTCAAAGTGATTAAAATCCAAATGTGAACAAAAAACAAAGAAAAATCGATCTGTCCATTCCTTCGAACGAGAAGGAATCTTGGTTAACAGATTGCTAATGGTATGCTTATGACGCCCCAAAATCTAAGTATCTATAACTACCCTGTTGATCACCTATCAACTCGCAGAACACCCGTGGATAGCTTATAACTCGATACCACGCCGTTTTGCCCCATTTACCGAGATCCATAACTTAAAAAAATTCGGGCAGAGTCTCCTTTGTATGAGGAGCTCTATCTAAAATGCAACATGTGCAATCATACAACATTAACCACACAAGGTCCATTCATACATACTTAATTGCATAGTATTGGATACTACCATAATCAGCATCACTAAGTACATTCATTCATAAAAAATAAATATCTCAAAAGAGTTTCACGTACATGCCTTTTAAATATAAACAAGTTTTTGTTACAAAAATTATGCTAGGTCAAAAGTAAACATATGCAAGGGACTACGACGTCAAAATAAGAGCCACACCCCGGCTCTGTCGTCAAAGCGGACCAATAGAAGGGCCTTCGATGAAAGTCTGTGGTGTACCTAAAAATTGTTCCCATAAAGGGTGAGCTAACACTCAATAGGGTAACTCCTATAGAAAATACTTCTCAACCCAAATGCATTTGAAATGTCATAAGCAACAATCATTTCATACATTCATTTAAATATGTCTATTATGAAAAAATGACATAAATTATGTCATCCCATGATATGAGACCCAAGCAAGCAATATCAACACATGCAATGTCATGTAATGTAGTTGAGCATTCAAGACCCCGTCATTGGTGTTATGTACACTCAATGACTAATTAATTCATTTTCTTGTGTCTTTGTGGGGAGATGATTTATGGTCTACACCAATGGGACACCAAACCATCAACGGATTTTTAGGACATTCCACTTGCAACTTCGTTTTCGTAGTTACACTTTTCTGGAATTGCACCACCAGAAAGTGTATAAACCAAGTAAGTGGGTCTTGCATCCGAGGGAGAATCTAGCCCTTCTTGCTATACCCCGACACATTTGTCCATTTAATTTCCCGTGCGACTTAGCTGGACCTTGGTGCAATTTTTCTAAGCCCATGTTCAACCATTTATGGGGTGATTGATTTCATACCATGCACATAGTCCCACCTATGTCAATGCTCATGAATGTAGTTCAACTCTTGCACAATATAATACAATGTGCAATTGTCTTTGTTACCATTTACAATATCCATTACATAATGAATGCAATATAATGATATTTTCAACATAATCCCAAACATGTTATGTAAGATAATCAACTCAACTAACATACTTGTATTCACATAGGCATTTAAACAAACACCTAGATGTCACATCAATTTACACAACTAGCATGCTTATTACTTCCAACATGACAACATGTTTATTATTTCTATAAACATAAGCACAAGTCCACCACACTAATCATATGCCAAATAATTATTTAACATACATATTATTTCATAATCACATAAAAAGCTAATAATTTTATTAAATATAATATGTCATTAAAACATCAAGTCATGCTAATTTACAATTAAGATGCTTTAAACCACTAACATTTACTTACACCAAATTAATCATAATAACATTTTACTAATTACAAGGTTAATAAATCCTATATTTGACCTACTAATTACACTTGTGAAGACCTAACATGTGATATATACACCCTTAGCCTACCCATTTTATATGCCATATTTTAGGTTGAAAAGACATATAAATAGGGGAAACCTTACCTCTCGTAGCGTGAGCTCACGTAGTAGAACTCAAAGGAAAGTCCGAATTTAGCTTCTCAAGTCTTAGGCCTAGATTCTTGTATTTGATATTTTTGGAGAAAAATGAGATCTTTGGTATGGTTGCGTAGCTCTCGTTGCATAGAACAATTTTAATTCTTAACCCAAAGCGATTAAACGGCTTAATCTTCTTAGATCTAAGAAGGAAGGAGAAAAAAAAAATAAAAACTCACTTTTTTCTCTCTCACTCTCTCGGGAGGCTACTAGAGAAGACAAAGTGGAAGACAAAAAATAAAGTCTTCCACTTTATACATGTCTAAATGTGTGGCCCACATCGCGTTACACATCTTCTTTTAAACATGTCCAATTTTATTACGAGTCAATTAAATCCCATCTCGTGTTAATTTTAGTATATTTTTATTGAACTAACTTTAAATTATTTTTTGAGTTCTATAAATAAAATCTGATCGCAATTATTTTAGTCGCGCGACACCCGAACACTTTGTAACACATGAAAAATTCAACTGTCTCAAAATTTTAAATTTCTTTGGTGGCTAGATTTCGCGAAACGAATCCAACGGTGTGATCCATTTCATCATCTGAATTATATAAATATTCACATTTTTGACTCATGCTTTAACAATTAATTACTATTTTACCCCTTTAATTAGGATTTTAATAAAAAAAAATTCTCAAATTTTACAATGCCTCTTGGTCAGATAATACCAACCATAGCTTGTTCCAACACTGACCTTGATCTAGAAGGAGTGCAAAACTTCTCCCATAGAAGGAAAAACACAAACACCAAGGACATAGCCCACAAAACACCTAAACCTATCTCCCGTTCGAACGCTAGTTAAAATTTTCAATTTCTCATTCAAACGCCAGTTGCTCCCAGTATCTCCCTTTTTGACAGAACTCCTCAAATTCCCAGAGATGCTACAACCAAAGGGCATTCGAACGTGGTTTTGCCTTCGAATGCCAATCCAAAAAAAAAAAATCTTTTTTCAAAGATATATTGGAAACCCCCACTTGTCTACACTATCAACAATCGCCCAATTAGCTTCGTTTTGCATTTAACGTCTCCATTTATATCCTAAATCAAATTATAAGAATAATAAGTATAAAAAGCTAAATAATAAAAGAGAAAAATATGACATTTTGCTTTCTCATCAATGAGCTAGCTTAGAGGAATTGAAGAAAAATTTTGATGGATATACTAGTTCTACATCATGTTGTTATGGATGATTCTAGGAGACGGATGGTAATTTAGTTTTGGTTAATGAATGACGCTAGACATGAATCTTTATGCAAGTCATACTACCTATATTAGAGATGGATATGAGATAGGATTTGTGACAAAAGACACCCAAACTCGAGTTAGAAAATTATAGAAGAATTAAGTAGTCCGGCATACTACCTTTCATCAATTTGATCATAACTCTTTGTTGAAAAGTCAAAATTTTGCACCGTTATTTTTGTTAGAACCCTAACTCGTATATATTTCCAACCATATAGGTCACACATACTAGAAATACCTGAGCCAAATCAATTTATTCTCCGAAGTTGATCAAAAACTTACACTGTGGTGTTCCTTGGATAGTAAAGTGTTGTGCTTTCTTCTTAGACTTTGAAGGTGTAAACCCCCATATATTTATATTAATATAGCAATGTACTTGTTTAGAGATTTTTATATATGTAATGACGTAAGAATAAACCATATATATATATATTAAAACCGTAAGAATAACACCTATAACAGTTCAGAGGAATAAAATAATAATTTTAGTGTTTCGAGTGTAAATTTATTTTAGTTTTGAGATAAATCATAAAATAAATGTTTTTAGGTTAAAATAACATTAAAAATGAATCTGAAACGTTGAAAAACCTTAGGATAGACATATAGATCAAATTGAAGATTCTTAGTGGTAAAATCGTAATTTTGGAGAAGATCAAAACAGTCCATGAATAGTGAATTTTGGGGCTGATGTATTTTAAACCCCATTTGCATCTCATTTTCCCTCATTTCTTTTACTCCACTTTCACCCCACAACTCTTGGAACCCTAGAGATCATTAGAGAGGAAGAAAGGAAAGGAAAAGCAAGAGATTTAATGCTAGATTTAAGATCAAAGCTCAAGTTCTTCATAAAACTAAGGATTTAAGGTAGGAGTTTCTCTCACTCTTGTTCATTGAGGCTAGCGCTATATATATCTATGTATATATATGTTTTTAACTCTAAATATTATATATGTGTTAGGAAATTTTTTGTTCTTGATATTCGTGTAAATATTATCATGTTTAAAGCAAGGCTATGGTTGGACTGACATGAAACCTCTATTTCTAGTTTTGAAAATCATTGTTCTCATGAGAGGTGGATTTTTCTCTTAATATTCATTTGTTCTTGATTTCTAAAACTTTAGTGCTTTGTGTTGAGTAATAAATGATATTGTTGTGATCTCTTTTATTTTTTCTTAATTGGTTATTGGAATTGTTACATGATAAATTTGAGAATTTTTAAAATATGCTTCTAAAATGAGAAATTGTGGATTTTGGTAATTATTTGAAATGGTTTGTGAATGGAAAATATTCTTGGTTTCCTCATTTGTATGGTTGTTATGATGGACTTGGATTGCTATCGAGCGATGCTGTAGAGTGTTAGAAGTTAGTCTATCCCAGTGAGGGTGAGATGATTTCCTAACACTTGTAGTGGACTATTATTTGGTAAAGCGACCACTATCGTTCACTGGAGTTCGAACAAGAGATTGTATACTTTTCCTGGAGAAGGGACTCGTCACTTCTATTGGGATGGTATACGCCCTTTCCTAAAGTGCTTGTGATTGTGATTGTGATTATGATTGTGATTGGTGAACTTGGTATAATCGTTGGGTAGATTAATGAGAAACAATCAACATAGATGGTACGGGGATGAACCAATAGACATGGGATGATGGGTTGGATCGTCTTGGCCGGTGCATTGGTATATGATAATGCATCGGAAGGCGTCCTTCCTAAATGGCTTAAGGTTGGAAATGGTTTATTGTTGTGAAATTTACTTTATCCTTTCACTTGATTATTTATACGACTTAAACTTGAGATCTATTTAAAAGGTCATGTTTTTCCTTCAAAATTGATATATGTTATTTACGAAATGAGACAGACTCGTTTTTATCTATTTTTATAAACCTTGTTCGAGTTTGAAAATATTTTTCTACAGAGCTTCATGCTCACCCCCTCCAGTTAAATATTTTACAGATTATGGGATAGAGGAGGAGCTCGACACTAACGAGCCGTGCTATGGAGAAGCTTCATTAGAGGAGTATTTGGATCCCGAGTGGGACATCTAGAGATGTCATTTATTTTTTGTGCTAGACTAGAAACAATTATGTACAATCATGTAAAGTCTAGCATTTTGTTTATTCCGCTGCTAAGTTCAAATATAAATCTTTTGAGGTAATAGCCATGGTTTTGGTTTATTCTTTTGAAAAATGTTGTAAATCTTAATGGATAATGAATGAAGTCTCATTTCTTTGTGGATTATGTTAGTGTTCTCATGATATAAATGTTTTTAAACCGTAAAGTGGTCAATATTTATTTATAAATGGACTTGGTGTGGTCAATGTAGTATAATTGCACAGGTTGTGTTTTGGGTAAAGCTCTCCATACAAAGGAGACTCTACCCGAATTTTGTTAAATTAAGGACCCTCGATTTTGGGGCGTTACATATATATTTTTTCTTTCTTTCGTTTTCTTTATAATAAAATATTAATAAAAATAAAAATCTTTGTATTTGTTTATTTACATTTGTACATTAGCAGATTTGAACCTTTGACCTTCATTCCCTCGAGACACACTTTAACCATTTTGGCTTGACCTGTTGATCCAATTTTTTTTATTGAAACTATATATTAATACATCTTATCAAAGTTTATCATGACAAAATAAAATATTTAACTCTATTCTTGGTCCATCTTCATTCTATTTGCACAATCAGTGAACCTGCCAACTTCTCGCCGCACCCCATGTAAAAACAGGATTGAAATAGATAGTGTCTTAGGAAAATCCTTGCTCTGCCTATAACTATCTAGTTTAAACAATCAAGAGCGCAATCAAAAAATGGTTGAAAATACTGATTATATTCTCTCATGTGAAAGAGTGGACCACATTAGTTACATGCACCAAGTCATTTGGCTTTTCTACACTTAGCAAATGTGCTGCTTCCAAACAATAGTTTTGCTTATTCTTATCAGATTTCAATTTATCTCACCATTCTTGGTTTTTTCATTATTACAGAATACACATATGATGGGAATGTGTGTAAAACACCTAGACTACACCAAAAAAGTTTGATATTAGGAAACTTAAGACACTTTATCCGGTTCTTTAATGTATGTCAATCACAAAAACGATTGAAGTTGCCGAGAAATTTTTTTAGACACGTATATCCCAAGTAATCCAAAGTATTTTCCACTCCCAACCTAAACTCAATATTGTCCTCAATGATTCAAATTTACCAATATGCATAAAATGCTATTAAGGTTGAAAGGTAGGAACATCTGTACATTGACTGAAACCTTACAAACAAAATACATGATATTATTACATCAATAGTAATCATGATTACAACAATACGTGATTACATAAATAAAAATGAAGACCACTACTAAATAGAGAATGAGAATACAGAAAAGATAACAAAAGACAGTATTCGTGTTTGAAGCCATAGAGAATTGAGAGAATGAATTTTAGTGTTTTTAGAGAAGAAAAGGGACATAACTTTCTAGAGAGGAAGTTAAGCTGTGAATTTTGGATCCATCAGATCGTTGGATTCCACATTCTCAACAAACCCTTCACAAAAACATTACCATTTGAATGATTTTTAATTTCCATTGCTCTGTGTTTAAACATTTGTTTCACAACATAAGGTTCAGTCCACCTTGACCCCAACTAACCAAGAAACAAGTGTAGCCTCTAATTGTAAAGCAATACCTTTTGAGAGTGCTCAAATGTCTTTCTTACAATGTTCTTGTCATGGAAAATTTTTATTCTGAAATTTTCAATTTTAGCATTATCATAAGCCTAATTCCTCAATTCCCCAAGTTCGCAAATATGTAGTATCCTAGACACCTTAGCTTTTCTCAAATCAAATCCCATTGTCTTGATTGCCCAATATGGTCTATGTTCAAGCTCAATAAGCAAGTGGTAGGGTTTTCTGTGACACACCAAAATCTGGGTGTCCGTTGATTACCCATCAACCCGTGGAATACATGTGGATATCGTGTAATTCGATATCACACCGTTCTGTCCCATTTACCGGGATCCTTATTTTAACAAAATTCGGGCAGAGTCTCCTTTGTATGGGGAGCTTTACCCAAAAATGTAACTTGTGCATCATACAATTATAAGACCCATATGAGGTCCAATATTCAACATAAACCACACAAGGTCCATTTGTAAGTAAACATTGACCACACCAGGTCTATTTATCCACAATTCTATAACAACAGTTAATTACATGACCCATCAGATGTCTAGCATACATCAATTCATAGTCCACATAAGTTCGGTTACAGACTTTTTCAAAAGATTATATGTCAAGACTAAATTTTCTTCAAAAGTTTTATAAAATGAGTTATAAAAGTCACAAGTCCGCTTTCTTCACCCTTGAGTCTCTAAAGGTGAGTCATTCACTGGCGAATATCTCGCACCTAAAATATTTTCTCGTATAAGATGAGCAACGCTCAATAGAGTATCTCTTACAGAGACTACACCTCACCCTAGATACATATAAAATGTGTACATGTAACAATTTATAAGCAATATTCTTTTCAATCAAGAATTTTAATCATGATAGGAACTTCCATGTCATGCTATGAATTGAGATGAGACTCACTCATCCAACTTCAACTTGAGTCCTCACCGACTCCCACAACACGATGCAACGCACATGTGTAATGAATCCGTCAATTGACGAAAATACATCTAATGATTATTTGAAATAAAATTTGTGTATTTATAAAACTAAATAATTGTTGGATGTTACCCATTGAATGAGTATTTTTATAAAAACAAAATCTTGTGTCTTATGACACCGCCGGCTCTGCACACCTTTTTACACTTTTTGGACTTGCACCGTCGGAGTGTATGAACCAAGTAGCCGAGTCTTGCACCCGTGGGAGAATCTAGCTCTTCTTGTAATACCCAACACAAGTTTCTTTCTCATGCAACCATGAGACTCAAAGGGGTCTTCGACCCAACTTTTCCGAATCCACTCATCAATCACTAAGTGTGGTGTTTGGTATCATAAATGCACTCACACCCAATATATGCAATGTCTCCGTGCTTATGAAATGTAATGAACTATTGCAAGCAATAATAATGTCCAACATGCTATGAATGTCATATGGACCCATTTCAACCACATATCTAATCATATGTCATGACACTTAATATGTAATGCATATACTTGCCATAATTCATCATAATGTCAAAACATCAACTTGCATGTATCAACATTTATATTCAACACAATTGACAAGCATGTTATTACATAATCTATGTCAATAACACACTTAAAACATAAGACATAGATAACAAATAACAACCCACATAATCAGCCTAAAAATTAGCCCAGAACATCCCACATAATCAATCCAAAAATCAAACAAAAATAGCCCACATAATCAGCCCCTTTTTCTATCAACATCGAAGGGTAGGAATAAAACCAAAGTAGGAAGAACCCTACTTCTTGGAGCATGAGATGAAGTGAAGAACCTCAAAAACACCAACCCCAAGTCCAAAAATCTTGATTTCCCAAAAGTTTCTCTTTGGATCTTCAGTGAAATCTTGGTACGTATGAGTAGCCCTTGTCACATAGATGAACTTTAAGTCTTGGATCGACGAATTCCGACCAACGGAACTCCGAGAACCAAAGGAAAAAGTCTTGGATTTCTCTCTTTTTCTTCTCTCTCTTCCTCTCACATTTTTGGCTGAAGTTGCAGAGATATTTCATATCTCATTTTAACTCCCATTTATATTTTTAAAGACTTGGCCCAAGTCGCACCAAAGTCCCTCACTTATCCGGGTCTGTTTTCGCTTCGAAACGATTTATTTCATCCCGATTTATGTTCAAATTAATTTTATTTAAAATTTTATCCAATTATACATAAATTTTATAAAATTTATATTTGGTGACTTTTTGTGAGGTCATCCGCCACCCAGCCGCCTCGAAAGATGTGCAAAAAATTTGACTATATCAAAATTTGACGAAATTTGACAGGTTGACTAGATTTTGCGATACGAATCCAACGACAAAGTTAGTTGTGTCATATGAGGTCTATAGAACACGTATTTTAATTCTACATTGTAGTGATAAAATGACCATTTTTCCCTTTTTCAATAAAAATTCAAATTTTCCTAGTTTTTACATTTTTCGTAAACAATCCAATAGGGACACATTCCCAAAATGATTTTCAAAGCTGTATGGTAAGCCCATAATGAATCAGTTATCCGTAAAGACCAATCTTTGCAATCTATATTCACCGTCTTTTCTAAAATTTGTTTTATATCCCTATTGACCAATTCCGCTTGGCCACTTGTCTGTGGATGATAAGGAGTTACAACCTTATGAGTTATAAAATATTTTCTGATCAAGTTTACAAAATACTGGTTTCAAAAATGCAATCCCCTAACACTAGTAATTGTGCGAGGAATTCCATACGGTGACAATATATTTTCTTTCAAAAATTTCACCATAGTTTGATGATCATTGTTACAACATGGAATGGTCTCCACCCATTTAGAGATATAGTTCACAACAACCAAGATATAGAGATATCCAAAGGATGAGGACAAAGAGCCCATAAAATCAATACTCCAATAGTCAAAATTTTCAATAACTAGAATGAAATTTAGGGGCACCATGTTTCTCTTAGTAATCCCACCCAACCTTTGACATGTCTCACATGATAGATAGAAAGTGTGGGTGTCTTAGAATAATGTAAGCCAATAAAATTTACATTACAAGATTTTTGCAGCGGTTTTATTGAGAAAAAAATGGTCTCCACATGCTTCAGAATGACAAAAACTTATGATACGTTGTAATTCATGATTTGGTATGTATCTCGTAATGATATGAAACTTACAAGACTTAAAAAAAATCGGGATCATCCCAAAATAAGTTGTGCATTTCTTTTAAAAACTTATTTTTATCCAATAAAAGGGAGCGTACGAGTGGCTAAGAAATTAGCAATATTAGCATACCATGGTAACTTCGAGACTGTGAACAGCTGCTCATCTGGAAAGTTCTCATTGATTGGTAACTTGTTCTCATGGAAATTCATAGGTTAACCTTGATAAATGATCTATCACCACTTTTTTGACTCTTTTCTTGTCCTTGATGGTTAGGTCAAACTCTTGCAATAAGAGTATCCATCTTAACAGTCATGGCTTGACATTTTTTTTGTGAATAAATACTTCAAAGCTACATGACCAGTAAACATAGTAACCGAAGAACCAACCAGATAAGAATAAATTTTTTATAAAGCAAAAACTACAGTAAGAAACTCTTTTTCAGTGGTGGAGTAATTCATTTAAGCATCATTAAGAGTCTTGTGGGCATAATAGATCACATAAGACTTTTTGTCCTTTCTTTGTCTTAACACTGTTCCTATAACGTAATCACTTGCATCACATATCAATTCAAAATGCAAGGTCCAATAAGTGGAGATTAGCTTACCTTTAAGTATATCAAAATATTTTTGGCATGCATCATCCCACATGAAAGATACATCCTGACTAGGGGGATGACACATGAGTTTTGACATGGCACTGAAATCTTTGATGAATCTCATGAAGAACCTGCATGTCCTAGAAATGATATGACATCCTCAATATTTTTAGGATAAGGTAAATTTCCCATTAGATCTATCTTTGCTTTGTAAACTTTTATTCCCTTAGATGAAACAATGTGATCAAACTATGCCTTGTATTACCATGAAATGCCACTTTTTCCAATTGAGCACAAGATTGGCCTCCTCACATCTTTTCAATACTTTTTAAGGTTATTTAAACACAATTAACAAGAATATCCATACACATAAAAATCATCCATGAATACTTCCAAAAATATCTTAACCATGTCACTAAACAAACTAAGCATTTAACTTTGAAATGTGGCAGTAGCGTTACACAATCCAAATGACATCCTCTTATATGCAAATGTCCCAAATGGGCATGTGAATGTCATTTTCTCTTGGTCATCTAGCTCTTTATCAAATTAATTGTACATAGATTACCCATCTAGGAAGCAATAAATGGATAACCTGTAATCCTCTCTAAGACTTGATAGAGAAAAGGGAGAGGAAAGTGGTCTTTCTTGGTTACAAAATTAAGTTCCCGGTAGTCTATGCACATGCATCATCCTGTAACAACTTGGGTAGCCACCAAGTCATTGGCATCATTTTTTAACTATTGTGACCCCAGAATTCTTGGGCATACTTTGGGTTAGGCTGACCCATTTACTATCAGAGATGGGGAAGATGATTCCCGCATCTAACAATTTGAGCACTTCATCCCGTACAACCTCTTTCATGTGTGGGTTCAACTGTTGTTGCTTTTAACAAGAGGGTTTTGCATCTTCCCCAACGTACATAGCATGATAGCAAATTAATTGACTAATACCTTTCAAATCAACAATGATCCACCCAATGACACTCCTATGATTTTGAGGACTTCTATCAACTCAAACTCTTATGAATTGCAAGCTTGGATGAAATGACTACGGGATAAGACTCTTCTTTTCCAAAAAGTGCATATTTTTAAGTTAGATGGGATGGGTTTCAATTTAGGATTTGATGGTTTGACACTGGAAAAGAGTTACTTCTTACTAGTCGTGGCTAACTCTTCAAACTCGGGTACCCAGGACTTGAGAATAGGAACTAGGTCAGCCTCTAGTTCCTTGGCTAAACTCAAATAGTCACCTTCAAACTCAGATGTGATAGACTTTAACAAAGAAGACACTAACGAGTCCTAAAAAACTAGTTTTTTCAATTGCTCATGTGCCAAAAACTCAATGAAATTCACTACTCTCACATCTTTTTCCTCACTCGGGTGCTCAACAATATTAAAAATATTAAGCTCAGGAGTCATATTTTCAAAAGTAAATTTTTTGTCCCAGTCCTGCAATTGATTAAAGAATTTGAAGGTGCTAAGAAGGGTCGACCAATGATGACGAGAATTTGATTCCTTGAATGCATAATTGGCTGAGTATCTAAGACAATGAAATCAACAGGAAAAAATAATTTTTCCACATGGACAAGGTCATCCTCAACAATACACCTTAGAACTTTGATAGACCTGTCTACCAACTAAAGTGTGATGCAGGTAGGATCAAGTTCGCCCAAACTCAATTATTGGAAGACTTAAATAGGGGTAAGTTGACATTGACTCCAAGATCAAGCAATGCTTGCTCAATCCTGAAATTTCCAAAGACATGAAACTATGGGGCATCCTAGGTCCTTGAATTTTTGAGGGACTTTGTGTTGGATTATGATATTAGGAATGGCAGAGAAAGAGATGCACTTTCTGGACACGGGATCCAGAGTTTTTTAAAAATGCCCTTTTTTGAATATTTTGACTTCTTTTGACTGTACACAAGTCTTTTAAGAAATTAGCTTAAGATGGAACCTGCTTAATGACAATCAAAAGTGGTATATTTATTTTTACTTGCTTAAAAAGGTCGTAAATATATACATGGTCATTCAACTTCTATATTTTCTTGTGTCTATGGGAAAAAGTAGTAGGAATAGGACATGGAGGTTGTGACTCCTCAACTTCCTTAAACTCAGTCTTATTTGAGGAGACTTGTGTAGATTGCACGATCTCCATGAGTGGGGATGGTTTGATAGATTTGTGAATGACTTTACCACTTTTAAGGGTGGTGATGACTTGAATATGCTCTTGTGAAGATCCAATGGTAGAAGGGTTACCCACCTGGTATGACCCTGTGGCTATTTAGGTTGGGCAGGAAACTTTCCTTTTTCCTGTATGGGTTAACTTCTGGAAATGACTTTTAAGATCCTCGAAAGATTGAGTGGTCTGGGTTTTAAAATCATTAAAATTCTGGGTGCAATGATTGTTGTAGTTCATTTAACTTTGTATGAATTAGTTCAGTGTGTCTTTGAATCTTTTTTTGTGTGGTGATTGGTATAACTGATAAGTAGGAGGCCATTGAGGAGGTGGTGGTGGTGGTCCTTGTTGTAGGTTAATGGGAGATTGTTGTATGTTTCTCTAACTGAAATTTGAGTGCTTTTTCCACCTTGGATTATAGGGTTTTAGAATAAGGGTTAGAACTTGTTAAAATTGGAGATTGCATTGGTTTGTTCCAACAAGACCTCATTAAATACAGGAATAGTAGGGCACTCCTTAGTAAGATGTCCTAACAAATTACAAATTCCATACACTAAAGTTCACGATTTGCCTTTTTAAGTGCATTGGTTCGGTTTAAAGGGAAAAACTCATTTTGTAATGCTTGCTAATTTGGTATCGAATTGGCTTTTAAAGAATTTAGTCGTTGTTTAGCTTTATCTTTTAAAGAGAAAGGAAAAAGCTTCAATTTGGCCAATTCAGAATTATTTTGGAACGTCCCACATACCTCATCGAATTATTTAATATGTAAGTATGATTTTTTTGATTTGAGTCAATGAAATTGAGATAATAATTGCACTATACCAGACTTCTCATTGAAGTTGGGTGCTTTTGCAGGAAACATAACACAAGAAGGGACACTATTCGTTATGGGATGCAAATGCTCCCTTAGAGTTTGAACATTAGGAATTTCTTCTTCTCTCTGATTATTGGTCATATTGTTATCAAAGGTTTCTACTACTGATTGAGGTGAAGAATGCTTAGATTGATTCATAGACCCGACTGATTCCTCTGGCAATTCTTGAAATAGAGGATCTTCCTCAAACCTAAAAAGAAAACTTATATACAACAAAAAAAAGTACATTTGAAAAAAATAAATGTCCCTTCACTTTTTAATTTGAAACATTATTAGGTTCCCTGGTAACAACGCCAAAAACTTGGCTTGATTCGAAATATGTACACTCAAGTGCAGATGGTCAAGTTGTAGTTTTAATTCGATTAAGTATAGAGTTGAATCCACATGGAACTGATGCTGGTGTTCTGAAGTCAAGATCAATAGAGACAACAATAAACAAAATCCTTGAAGTTTGGAAGTTATGCTGATGATGATATTTTCTAGACAAAACATAAGATTCTCTCAAATATAAATAAAAACCACTATTTAGTTCAAAGGTCCATATGCGAGCATATGTGTTCGGGTGCTATATTTGAGCAATGATTATTAATCAATTAACTCCTACGTCAACAGAAAGTTAATTGGAAGATATAGATTGAATGAATAAATTAAGAGCGTAGCTTTGATGTCATTGTAGATGGTCATAAGAATTGGTTATGGCGAGACTCAACTCGTCTATATGCAATCAAATAACTCTACAAAGCATCCAACATCAATTAAGCTATTTAACCATACATTAAACATAATGTTAATGAAGATTGAAAGATAGTCGTGATGGCCTAACTTGGGTACTTGTTGGGAATCATTATAATCATCTATGCCAAGACTTAACTTGTCTATAGGTAAGCTATGATTGTACAAAGCACTTTAGCTTTACTAGATACATTCAATAATCGAACACATGAAACAAAAGATAAACAATAAACATAAAAGAAATGCACAAATATAACTTTCAAAATAATAATTTATATGTCCATCACCTTTTACTAAAAAGTGAATGAGAAATTACTCATCCTTTATTGCTTTGAGGAAGCTAGAAAGTGAGTGAATCTTATCCCCCTAAGTAGAGGAACTTAAAATTACAATGAGAAAATTACAAGAAACAAAATGCTTATCTCTAACAAAGAATGAGTAAAATACTATACACCCTTCAAAGACACAAGAGAGCTAGAAAGATGAGAAATGTTCATACCCCTAGGTGAAGGAGAAAACTATACATAATGGAAACTAATGAAAGTAATACTAGAAAAGTAGAAAACTAGTTCTATTTGGAGAGTTCTTTCCACTCACAAAAGTTGTTCAATGCAATAACCAAAGGGTAATATTTATAGGCCAAAGGGGAAAGGACAATGACCAGCCTTGAGTGCTGAAAGTCCAACCATGGTGCTCAACAGTCCAGCTGAAAGTACAAACATGGAGACTTTTGATTTTTGATGGTGTCCGAATGAGAATCTGGTGCTCGAATGTTGAAATGATTGTAGCAACAACATTCCACCATAACAACAGTTGTCATCCTGTAGCCTAGTAGCTTAGCATCCATTTTTGGGGATTCTATCTGATTTTTCTAGTTTTGCAGTTGTGTTTGAATGTGGGTTTGCATTCGAATGTGGACCTAAAGTCCATTTTTTTTTCTGTTTTTTTAGTGTCCGCATTGCTTTCTTTCATCAATACTTGGTCGCACCACCTCTAAGTCTTCCTTTTAAGTCTTGGATACATGACATCAATCCCTGCACATTATTCACCTTTAGATTTTAATATTTAAACACAACTAAGTTGTAATTATCTACACAAATACATGATGAAATGCACTTTTTAGAAGGGAATCAATGGGATAAATACGAAACCTGATCCCAAAGATCAGGGTAACTTCTTAGAAACAAATTGTTGACCCAATGCTTGATTACACATTATTTTGATGATTATAAACATCTAAGCGTGATCTAATATTGTGGATTAAATGTGTAGTGGATAGATTGTAATTGGTGTCAAGAAGGCAAGAGCTAAGGAAAAAGAAAAAGGAAGACAATAGAAAATTTTGCACTTTGTATGCCATATTGATGAACCAGTATACTAGATGGATAAACCGGCATACCAGAAAGATAAATCAGCATACCGGATGTGGAACTGAAAAAGCTCAAAGCTTATAGTATGTTCACCTAACATTCTCTAATGAACCAACAAAGCCTCTCTATCGAACTGGCATACCAGTTGGTGATTTGGCAAATGTTAGAAGTGTGACACCCCAAAATTTGGGGGTTCTGTTGATTGCCCATCAACCCGTGGATTACCCGTGGATACCGAATAACTCGATATCACATCTTTATGTCCCATTTATCGGAATCCTTATTTTAACAAAAATTGGGCAGAGTCTCTTTTGTACAGGAAACTCTACCCAAAATGTAACTTGTGTGCAATTATATAATCAAATAACCCATCCGAGGCCCAATATAAAACCATGACCACACCGGGTCCATTTATGCATCAACCATAGTTTAAGTTCAATTTACAACTCTTTTGCACATATTACATGCCCCAAAAACAAACATATAAGTCTAGTTTTACAACAAAATGGGTTAAAAGCCACAAGTCGACTTTTCTTCAACCATGGGGCCCCGATTGTGAGCCGTCCGCCGGCGCATGACCCATACCTGAAATGTTTCCCGTATAGGGTGAGCCAACGCCTAGTAGAGTATATCCTACTAAAGCTACTCCCCACCTTAGATGCATATGCAATGTATATATGTAACAAACAATATTTAACAATTATTCCATACAAGAATATACATTAAATGTTGAAATGCAACCATGTCATGCCATGAAATGAGATAATATTCACTCATGCACTTAAACCCAAGTCATCATTGACTCCCACAACACAAAGCAATGCCAATGTATAATGATCCGTCTTCAACGAAAATGCATCCAATGATCGCTTTGAATAAAAATCATGAGTTTTATAAATCAGATCATTATTGGATGGTACTCATTGAATGAGTATTTTTATAAATTAAAATTTTGTGTCTTTGTTGAGCAACGGATCTCTGGACTCACACCGCCGGCTCTGTGGGTGTTGTTTTTTTTGCGAAATTTCACCCCAGGAAGTGTATGAACCAAGTGGCCGGGTCTTGCACCTGAGAGAGAGTCTAGCCCTACTTGCTATACTTGACACAAATTTTCTTTCATGCAACCATGCGACTCAAAGGGAATCTTTGATCCATTTTTTTTCGAGTCTACATACCAATAACCAAACAAGGTGTTTGATCAACCATGCATCACACACACCCACAATCATGACTTATACCCATGAATGTGTTACATTTATGCACAACGATACAATATTCAATATGCTATGAATAACATATGAACAATCTCAACATATCATGGTAAGTTATGTTCTAAGCATATAGATCCCATATTTGTCACAATGTCAATATATCATAACATGCACATACCAACAATTACATTTTCAATCATAAATCATGTCATAAGTCCATGATTTCACTTCACTAAATCATCCAAGTATGCTATAGCATAATCTCATGCAATTAACACACTTTATTTCACATAGGCATTTTTTCAAACACCTTAAAGGCACTCAAGTCATATAATCACATAACACATTCCAAGTCACCACATAGCTCAAGAAACCACATTAAGTGATTTTTACACAATCATTTCCACATAATACCAAGTCTCAAGAAAATTACATAAGTAACTTCCACATACAAAACTTAAACTAGAAATTTGTCCAAGTAAATTCTATTCCCAAATCTTCACTTTCATAATCATAGGCAAGTGATATAGTCCAAAAACAGTCCACTTTTGTGTCCGAAAACAGTCCACTTTTCCATCCAAAAACAGTCTACTTTTTCGTCCAAAATTATTTACAATTTTAGTCCAAAAACAATCACAATTTCAGCCCAAAATCAATCACAATTTCAGTCCAAAAATAGTCACAATTTCAGTCCAAAAATAGCCCACAATTCAGCCACCTAAAACAACACAAAATCAGCCCCTTAAACAGCCCAAATTCAGCCTCTTAACAGCCCCTTAAGATAGGAATAAAACCAAAATAGGAACAACTCTACCTCTTGAAACATAAAATGAGTGTAGAAAGCCTCAAGAACACTTCCTAAGCCCAAAGTTTTTGATTTCTCTAAAATATTTTCTTTGGATCTTTGGTGAAATCCTTCGTTCTTGGTATGTAGACGTAGCCCTCGTGGCGGTGATCAACTTTAATTCTTGTCTTGACGGATTTCAACCGACGAAACTCCGAGAATCGACGAAAGAAATCTTGATTTTCTCTCTTTTCTCACCCTTTTTCTTCCACACGTTTCAGACTGATTTTCAGTAGATATTTCTGCTGAAAATCTGATTTTCAAGCCTATTTATAATTTTCAAGGCTTAGCTCAGATCACGCCAAGTGTCCCCCACTTGTTCGGGTCCGTTTTAGCCTTAAAATAATTTATTTGATCCCGATTTAAGTTTAAATTAATTTTATTTGAACTTTTATTCAATTATAATTAAATTTTAAAATTTTCATTTTTGGGGACCTTTGTGAGGTCATCCGTCACCCAGCTGCCTCGAACGACGCACAAAATCTGATTATCTCAGAATTCGACAAAATTCGACAAAGTGACTAGATTTTGTGATACGTATCCAACGACGAAGTCTATTGTATCATCCGAGTTCTAGAACATGTGTATTTTAAATATACATTATAGTGACAAATTACCATTTTACCCTTTTGTTAGAAAAAGTTTAAATTTACTCGGGTTTTACATGAAGTTTCCAGTATCTAGCCAATCATGAGGATGTTTGATAATCCGATATACCAGACAAGTAAATGGGTATATATTTGTAAACCCCCACATGTTAAAGTAACACAATAATAAATGGTTTAGTAATTTAATATATGTAATGGTATAGAAATGAACCCCTTGAGTTATAACCGTAGGAAATGCTAATATTATAAATATTAGTCAAAAACTTGGTTTTAGCTCGTGAATATACGAAATGAATTGTAATATAACTTATATCAACTATCTTTTGATGTGCAAATGTATGTTGTATAAGTTTGGATTGGTTTAAAATGTATTGGAAATGAAAAACGGAGGAAATAGGCAAAACTAGGCAAAATCGTACCGGCACTGTGTATCGATACTGAACCATACTGGTATTGTGTTCCAGAATCATTTGGTCCAGTGAGTTTACCATATCAGTACTCTGCTCCGAAACTGTACCGTACCGGTACCAAAAGAGATATGACTTTTTAATGTCGCGATTTGTGGTTCAATTTTGCCTTATAAATACCTAGAGATGCCTCCTTAGCCTTTATTTCGGCTCTTCTAACCCAAGAAACCCCTAGAGAGGAAGAAAGGAAGAGAAGAGATGAAGAAATGAAGAGAAAAACACAAGATTTGAGGGGATTTGCACCTTGGAGTAAATCAAAACTTAGCTTTTCAAGAGCCAAGGTAGGGGATCTCTTTTCTTTCTCTTACATTGAAGTTAAGACTTATGTATATATGTATGTTTGGCTCTAAATGTTATATATATGATATGAAATCATCATCTCTTAGTCTCTCGGGCAAAGATTACAAGTTTTTAACAAAGTTAGGGTTGAATACCCATGAAATCTCTTTTTGTGTTTCAAAATCCTAGTTATTGGACAGTGATGAATTTTTTTCTTAAATTCTTCTTTTATTATTGATGTTGGAACCATAGACTTGGTGTTGAGTAATAAACTGATGTGGTTGTGATATCTTGCATTTTTCATAATTGGGTTATTGGATTTATCACATGATGAAATTGAGGGATTTTTAAAATATGCTTGCAAATTGAGAATATATTGGTTTCCTCACTTGTATGGTTGTTGTGATCGACTTGAATTGTCTTTGAGAGATGCGGCAATGTGTTAGAGGTTAGTCTATCCCAGTAGGGGTGAGATAGTTTCCTAACACTTGTAGTTGGTTGTCATTTGGTAATGTCACCATTATTGTTCACTGGAGTTTGAATTAGGGTTTGTATACCTTTCTTGGGGAGGGATTTGTCACTACCATTGGGATGGTAGACGCCCTTTCCTGAAGTGATTGTGATGGGTAGACTAGGTATAATCGTTGGATAGATTCCTAAGAAACAATTAACGTACATGGCATGGGGATGAACCAATATATATATATATATATATATATATATATAT
>JAHQCQ010041806.1:0-10342 GCA_023539305.1 Ilex asprella | reverse complement strand
ATATATATATATATATATATATATATATATATATATATATATATATATATGAGAACATGGATTGGATTCCGCCAGAGCCGGTACATTGGTATAGGACAATGTAATGGCAGGCACCCTTCTTAACCATTTTGAAATGGTTTCTTGTTGAGAAATATTTTTTTTACTGTTTCCATTTAATTATTACTATTGTGTAAACTTGAGATCTGTTTAAATGTCCCGGTTTTATTTCAAAGCTGCATATGTTATTTATGAATGAGACTGACCTGTTTGACATTTTTCTAAACCTTGTTCGAGTTTGAGAGGAATATTGCTATAGAGTTTAGTGCTCACCCCCTACAAATTACATATTTTCAGATTATGTGTTAGAGAAGGAGATTAGAGTTGATGAGCCAGTACATTGGGAGACATCGATAGATGGGAACATGAATCCAGAGATGGACGTGTAGGGTTATATACCCTTATGTTCTAGATTATTCCTTTTGCTCTAGAATAGGAGATCCTTTTGAGATAAGGTCTATGTTAGTATTTTCTTATTCCGATGCAAGTGTAATTTAATTCTTTTGGGATGTAAATGCCATAGTTTAGCATATTCTTTTGATATTATGGTCATAGCTTGGCATATTCTTTTAGGATGATGTATTAAATATCAATGGTTGATGAATAAAACTTTCTAATTGGTGGATTTATTTAGTGCTCTCATGTTTTGAAATGGTGATTAGCTAGTAATGCTTCCAAAGTGTATTTTGGGGCATTACAATATCAGATGTAGCCATTATAAGGCAACGGTAACAATTCGACATATAATTTGGTATACCATATGAGGCTCTGACAAATGAATTCAAATTTTCTGAGTTTTAGCATTTGAATCTTTTTTGACCTCCATTATAAATAGATGCCTTGAAGGCATTTTGGGGTCTTCTTGCACATGTGAACTTATGAGCTAAAAGCCAAAGAAGATCTTATTCTTTATTCTAAGCTTTTAAGAGATCAATCATTCTTCTTCTCTTCTTCTATTATTGATTTGAGAAAATATTCTTGCGAAGCAAGAGAAAGTGTTTATTATATTATTTTTTAGGGAATCTTATAAGAGAGGAATTTTTGTTTTGTACTCAAGGAAGAACAAATGTAAAGGTGTTGCAATCTCACCCATTGAAGATATTCAAGAAAGACAAAGGGAACCTCCAAGTGAAGAAGGAAGAGAGGATCTAGGCGAAAGAGTTGGGACGAACCTATATATGTCATTGTGTTTGCTCTCTCTCTTACACTCTTTACTTTGTATTATCTTTGTTAACTCACATAGACACAATATCATTCTCATGACAACTATCATATGGGATAATCAATTTCACAATTAGTGAAATTGAACTTTTAAATGGGAATTTGCCTTTTAAACATAATTCACTCCTCCTTAGGTTGCACTTTGGGCCAACAATTGGTATCAAAACTAGGGCTCTAAAAAAAGTGTGAAACAACATTTACAGTAAAATGTGATGCCCCCAAAACTGGGGTTCCTTAATTTAACAAAATTCGGGTAGAGTCTCTTTTGTACGGGGAGATCTACCCAAAACTCACCCTGTGCCTTATACAGTCATATGAGTCATCTGATGTCCAATGTATAACATTGACCACACTGGGTCTATTTATCCATACTTATATAATAACAATTAATCACATGATCGATCTGAGGTCCAATATACATCCATTCATACTCCCACATCATGAATTTATGCATTAAACATAGTTAAATCAAGTTCAAAATTACAATTCTTTTACATACATTTCATTCCCATAAACTAACTTTGCAAAAGTTTTACAAAAATAGACTAAAAGCCACAAGTCAGCCTTTCTTCGTTATTGGGGCCCTTAATAAGCACCGTCTAATGGCGTGTATCCCTTACCTGAAATATTTTTCGTATAGGGTGAGTTACGCTCAATAGAGTATCTCCTATAGAGGCTATTCTCCAACTTAGATGCATATGAAATGTGCACATGTAACAATCAACAACCATTATCCATTCTAAATAAGAACATGTAATTCAAGATTGGAATTCTACCATGTCATGTCATGGTATGAGATAATACTCACTCATGAACTTTAACCCGAGTCCTCACCGACTCTCATAACATAATGCAATGCGCGTGTGTAATACTTTTGTCATTAATGAAATACATCTAATGATTTCTTGAAATAAAAGTCATGTGTTTATAAAACCAAATCATTGTTGGATGTTACCTATCAAATGAGTACTTTATAAAACAAAATCTTGTATCCTTATTGGGTATCGAATTTTGGAATCACACTACTGGCTTCGTACGCCATTACACTTTTATGAAATTTCACTATAGGGGAGTGTATGAATCAAGTGGCTGGGTTTTTCACCCGAGGGAGAATCTATCCCTTCTTGTTATACCTGACACAAGCTTTTTTCATGCAACCATGTGACTTAACGAGATCTTCGATCCAACCTTCTCGAGTCCACTTATCAATCACTAAGTATGGTGTTTGATCAACCATTCACACACACCTACACTCATGTTCAATGCCCATGAATGTGATGTCAACATCATGCCTACTATGTAATGAATGTTAAATGAGCAATTTAACCGTATATCATCATATTCCATGGCGACTTACATCATATGCATATAATCACCAAAATTTGTCACATCGTCAATATATCACTAAACATATATCAACAACAATATCACAAGCATGTTATTACATAATCTATGTCACTAACACATTTCATTCACAAAGGCATAATATAAACACATAGCATGTCCATGTAATACCAAATTCCAAGAAATTACACAAGTAACTTTCACACATCAAATTCAAGCTAGAAATTGATTCAAGCTAGAAATTGATTCAAGCTATTTCTATACCCATTTCCTCATTTCCATAACAATAGGCAAATTCTATACACCTAACCATTCCCTATAGACACCATACGTTAGAAATAAACCAAAGTAGGAGGTAACCCTACATCTTGAAGTATAAAATGAAGGGTAGAACCTTCAAGAACACCAACCAAAACTCTAAACTTTTTATTTTCCACTCATAAGAGCTAGTTTTAGAATTGTTGTATGTTTACTTGTAGCTATTCTTGAAGTTAGTTTGGCTTTAGACCAACACTTCTTAGTTTGTTATGAAATAAGTCTTAAATTTAGGCTTTCAATTACTTCCAAGAAGAAAGATTGTTCATCTATTGGTTGAGGAAGCAACCTTCCATTTCTTGGTTGAGAAAGCCACCCTCCAATTGTGGCTAGCTATCTTCTACTTTCATTGTTTATGTTTTTTTTTACTTCTATAGCTTGAGCTTTCTTCTTTCTTAGAGGAGTGAAACTCTTTCACTTTTATAGAGCTTTGCTAAAACCGTGAAGGGTGGGACGTGATTCACTCATTCTTCGTTGAAGATTGACGCCTTGTTTATTGTTATTTTATTTTGTAAGTCATCTACTTGGAGGGATGAACATCACTCAATTTTCTAGTTTTGCCAAAGCCATGAAAAGTGAGTAGTTTCTCATTCATTCTTTAGCAAAAGGTGAAGAGTATGTATAAATTATCCGAAAGTTATATTTGTGCATTGTTCTTATGCTTAATGTTTATATTCCCTTGCTTATTGGATGATTGATTGCATCTAGTAAAGCTAAGGTACTTTGTATAATCGTGGTTCTTTCTATGACATGGATGACTCCTGCATAGAAAGAATCATCGGTTTAAAGCAAGTACCCCGGCTAGATCTTCGTGACTACCCTTCAATCCTCCCCATTATTGTGTTTCATTTAAAGAATAAAATATTAATGTCATGGTTGGATGTCTTGTAGAAATACTTCATTGTTTATAGACATAAATCTTCCTCAATAACTTTTCATAAACTCATCACCTACTGATTCATTTCTATTTAAACCTTTCCCTACCTATTTCTCATCACTACAATACATACTTTTCCATCTCTATCATCCAAATCTCTCTCAAAAATCCTAACCCTAAGCACCTTTCATCTTTTTCCCCTAATTCTTCAAATGGATCCACCAAAGACAAGGAACATGCAAGGAAAACTACTGGAGGAACAGAAGAGAGAAGAATGAATAAGAACTTGGACATTTAATTTCTCAATGAAGAATGTAGAGAAAGGTGGTAAAAGTATGAAAATAGAGCTTTTGTAGAGAGAACCCATTATCCTTCACCAACTTTTGTCATTTAAGTATAGACACCATGCTAAGTGAAGTGGGATGGATTACTTTGATGTTCTTAGATGAACCCTACTACCCGAAACTTGTACGCTATTTCTATGCCAATTTTCATGTGAAGAAATCGGGCAAAATGAAGTCCCTGATAAAAGGGGAAGTTATTAAACTCTTCCAAAGAAAGCTTGCACAAATTCTAGGCATACAAGATGAGGAAATTTTATTTTGGGAAAGATGGAGCATGAAAGACTATGTAACCAATGTAAGTAGAAGTACGAATGTTGTTTTTAGATAAAACTATGAAAAAAAAACCGAAAGTTGGATGCAAAGAATATGATTGACATCCCTAGAGTGAACAACAAGATTCTTATAAAGAGTGTCATTCCAAGGCGTGGGCACTACAATGAAGTCGCCTAATTCTCAAGTTTTTATTCTAGTATGCATTATGATTGGTAAGAAATTGAAGTTTCCCTTTATCATAATGCAATACATGCAACAAATTGAAAAGAGGAACGCACGGCTCCCTTATGGCATGGTTGTCACTAAGGTGTTTCAAGCTTTTGATATTTATCTTAACCATGAAGAAAGCATTTATGGAAAGACTTTATTTGGAGGCTGATTGCCTAGGATGATGGGAATTGAGACCATGGAGGAGGTCATTGAAAAAAAAAAAGAGAGCAAGAGGAGAAGATGTGGGAGCAAGAGTAGATGGAACATCAAGGCCAATGTATATTGGTGATGAAAGAGAACAAGAAAAAAATCTTTCTCACACTCAAGAGTTGAATAATGATAAGAAAGGTGGGGGAGATGAAGGAACCTCAAGGCCAATCTATGCCACTATGAATGACTTGGACCAAGTTCGTCGGTCCGTGGAAGGCCCCACCACAAGCATGGAAAGCCTTCACACCAAAGTAGATGGTGTAATGAAATTCTCCAACCCAAGTTTGGCCCACTTCCCCCTCCTTCTCCTCCACTGTTTGTGTACCAACCATAAGATTCTTAAGATGATGATGCTTTCATGCAATTTTAGATGTTTTCATTAATGTTTGTCACACTAAAGATTCTTAAAATCTTTGAGTGTTAGAACTTTTTTTTTTTTGGTTGTTTGCCAACATTGTTGTAATTTTTTATTTGTGCGTTGAAACACAATTATATGATAATGTGGAAGTTTTTTATGTGTTTTTTAATGAATTGTAATGGTTTTCTTTCCATATGACATGCATGCTTATGGGAAAACCTAATGTTGAAATACTATGCTTAAGCATTATGCATGATGAAGTTGTCTCTAGTAACATTTGGCAAGTGATTGATATTGGTTCTACATTTTTTATGATGCCAAAGGAGGAGAAATATATGTATGTGTATAACTAAAATTTCAAACATTCAAAGGAAATACACAAATACATATAGAATCTCACACCAACAATTACAATTACTAAAATAAGGTTGTCTTTGTAACATTTTTGTCATAAGCACAAATTAAGAGGGGGATTAGTTTGTTATTTTATGAACAAAATGCTACTCAAATGTATGCTTATGCTTAGGGGGAGCATAGTTGAGCTAAATGTTTATGCTTTTCATTTACTACTCCTCAAAGAAGTGTGTCATCATAAAAATGGGGAAAATGTTGACTCGATGCTTGATTAAGCATTATTTTGATGATGACAAACATCTAAGTATGATCTAATATGTGGAATAGATGTGTAATGGATAGATTGTAATTCGTGGAAAGAATGAAAGATCAAAGGAAAAAGAAAGGAAGAAGACAACATCAAAATTTTGTATGCAAAATGATTAACACTCAAAATAGCATACTCTTACGCCATGTTTTGGACTTTATGCTTTGGTGGAGCGTAAATGATGATGTTTCAGGTCTTAAAGTGAACAAGAGTTAAAAGACACTAAAAAGTATCTTTTGCAGGCAATCACAACATTTTAAGGAACTAGTTGTAGAAGCTTGGAATAAGGAAGAAACGTTCGAACGTTAAACACCGTTCGAACGGTCATGGGGAACCAGACCAGATACTGCTATCTGTGTGGCAGGAAAAACCCAAGACCCTGGAGATTCAAGAACTACGTTTGAACGGTAATTAACGTTCGAACGTCCACAGGAGCAAGGACAAGATCAGACTGACTGAAGACATAGCGTGTTACAGACTTGCAAAGTTGTAGTCAGAAGGCTCAGACACTTGAGTGCCACGTTCGAACGGTGACCACCGTTCGAATGCCCTTGGAATTATTGGACAAATCAGTCAAGATTCTACAAGGACCTGGAGGAAGATTTGCATGAAGACTTGGAGGAAGATTTTCAACAGAAACCACGTGTGAACTGACATAACTGACATGCACTGATTCCATCTGACATTTGAACGACAGAGAGCGAAGACAGAGGAACCGTTCGAAAGCCCAAACCGTTCGAACGGTGTGGACAAACTGCCTGCAGAGTGGTTGATGTTTCACCTTGACTTTGACGCCTAACTCTATTCTTTTACCCCCTCCCTGCCTCCTCCTTGCCTATAAATACACTTAGTTTTGTGGAGAAGAGAGACACATGGGTGGAACCATTTGAGGGATATCACTTAGCATTTCATTTCATTCATCTATTTCAATTCTTGTCTTAGTTTTTCTCTTTGTTAGAAGAAGTGGGGAGTTTAGATTCCCACTCATTTGCTTTACGTTAATGTTCACATTTACATTTACTTAAGAGTTGTAATTCATTTATTTACTTTAAATCTTTACATTTATGTTCTTGCTTTACATTTAGTCTTTACATTTATGTCTTTATTTACTTCTAGTCTTTACATTTATGCTCCTACATACATGCTTTTATTTATGTCTTGTATTTTTATTATTTGAGCTCCCTTCTTGCTTAGAGGAGTGAAACTCTTCCACTTTTCTAGAGCTTTACCGAAGCCGTGAAGGGTGGAACGTGATTCACTCATTCTTCGTTGAAGATTAGCTCCTTGTTAATTATACTCGCAGTTTGTGAAGTCCTCTACTTAGAGGGATGAGCATCACTCACTTTTCTAGCTTTGCCAAAGCTATGAAGAGTGAGTAGTTACTCATTTACTCTTTAGTAAGAGGTGAAGGACATGTAGTGATTATTCGGATAGTATATGATGCTTAGTTCCAATGCTTAATGTTTATATCCCCTTGCTCATTGGATGATTGATTGCATCTAGCAAAGTTAAGGTACTTTATACAATCGAAAGTCTTTCTATGACATGGATGACTCTTGCATGGAAAGACTCTTCGTTTCAAGGCAAGTACCCCGCCTAGATCTTCATGACTACCCTTTAATCATCCCCTTTTATCAAGCTTCATTTAAAAGGATGAAATATTAAAGCCATGGTTGGATGTCATGAATAAATACTTGCTTGTTTGTACACGCGATAACTCTCGGTATAAATAATTCTTGTAAACTTCTAGTAAGACATCGGAACCATGACCTTAATAAGCCATCTTTATCTTTTGATTGACCCGCCGTTGACGCGGGAGTTAATTGAGTTATCAAGCAAAAATATAATATTCTAGATAATTGACCACATGTCTCGATCCTCGAACTAAAGAGTGATCTCTCTGTCATTTGAATCAATCTTATATTTTGTCTAGAAAATTTCTTGGAGAGAATTCAATATTCTGTTCAAGGAATTTACTCACATCTCACAACCCTAAAATATCAAAGGTTACAATCAATTGATCTCCTTCATCTATTAATTTAAAACATCAAAACTACCAGTTCTCTGTGCATTCGACTCCGGACCGCCTGCACTTGACTGTACACATTTCGGATCAAGCCACAAAACAGAGTGTGCGGTATGCCGGATTGATGAATCGGTATACCGGATGGATAAACTGGCATACCAGATGTGGAACTATCGAAGCTCTAAAGCTTATAATATCTTCACCTAGCATTCTCAGATGAACTGACAAAGCCTCTCTGACGAACTGACATATTGGTTAGTAATCCGGCAAACCTTAGAAGCTTCCGATATCCAGTCAAACAATAAGATGTCTAACAAATCAACATACTAGAAAAGTGAATTGGTATACCGGATGAGGCTTCGACAAATGAATTCAAATTTACTGAGTTTCAGCATTTGAATCCTTTTTTACCTCCACTATAAATAGAGGCCTTAAAGGCATTTTTAAGGTCTTCTTCTACATGTGAACATATGAGCTAAAATCCACAAAGATCTTATTCTTTATTGTAAGAGATTTGACATTCTTCTTTATTTTAAGAGATCAATCATTCTTCTTGTCTTCTATTATTGATTTGATAGAATATTCTTGAGCTAATTTCTCTGTAGAGAGACCCTCCAAAAAAAGCTATAAGTCTTCATTCGCAAGGTCTACCTCCCGAACTAGAGGCAAAAGAAGATTGGAGGAAATTTTTTTAGGATTGGTACCAACCACTGGAGGAAAACAATTATGATACATGTAGAATGGAGGAGGAAGCAAACAATTAAGAAAGCAAAAGAGGCTCGAGCATAAATCGAAGATTTTTGAGAGATAATTAGTCAATTGGGGATCTAAGAAAATGAAAGGAATCATATAATAAACACAAGGGAATTTAAAAAAATAAAATTAATTCCTCATTCTAAGATCTATTCATGTTTAATACAAATCGAGAAACTTTAGATTTATAGAAAAGATTAAGGGTTACCTCTTGAAACATTCTTTTAAAGATCTTCAAACTTTCTCAAAAAATTTGAATCTTTAAATCTGAATTCGATTTTTACCCAAAACCACACAATTGTTTGGCCTCTATCAGTATCCATACGAATTGATAAACTTAAATGTTCTACCTCAACTTTTAATGAACTAGAAGAGAGAGAGATAGAAAATGAAGCTGAATTTTCTTGTGCTAGCAAGAGAGTAGTTATCTCTTATATCTACCTCCTCTATAAAAGTATTTGTAGAGCCTTACAAGATTCTAATCCTAGGTTGGGTCTAGTTGCAATTATCTCATAAATTATATATAACCCATTTATTAATCATTAATTTTAATAAAAGTCATTAATTAACTCTTAATTAAGTTTTCACTCCAATTAACTCTTAATTGATTTTCTATCATTTATCTTTTAGTTTTCAATCAATTTTATTGTGTGTGATCCTATAAGTTCAAGCATACCAAGTTGTAAGCATTCGATATTAACTACAAGGAGCATATCAAATTAGAACTACTTTCTAAATTAACTTGAACTAGAACTCTTCTAGTTCTCCCTTATGAAGAACAATTATTACATTAATATTAATTTTGTTCTTTGTGCTTCTACTAATCATGAGTGACATCTAGTAGCATATCATGATCAACCTCCAGATAGCATGAAGTAGGTAATGAACTCATTTAGTATAGCGTTGTCATGTGATTCAATCATTTTATCACACAATGCCCCAAATAAATTATTAGAGTAACTCAATCTTATGTGTTCAATCTTAAAACTACGATTCTTAATGATTAATTAAAACTCCTTTTCTAATTGTCATTCTACCTTGGTCAATGAGTCCTTATGTCATATTCCAGAAGATTACATATGACATTATCCCTTTATTTACTAAGGATGGTAGATTTCATGTTGTGCACTCATAAGTCTCCATGTATGTCTAACTATGTCCAACAATACATATCCAAGTTACATAGTTAGTGTATGAATATATTATACAGTTAAAGCATAAAAGTCCATGTACAAGACAACCATTATGCTTCAAGACTAAGGATCAGTTGCATAACTGTAAGTTTAGAGTTTAACATTGATAGATATGTAAAACTCCATATAAAAAATCTTACATTAGTTAAGGGTCACATTCAGTGTAATTGTTCTCTAACAAACACACTCCTGCTTTAGTGTCTTTACATTAGTGACTTGGACGAGTTACCTCATATCAAATATGAGCAAACAAAGTTTATAGTTTATTTGGATTACATAGTGCTCACATAGTAATCTTATGACTAAGATCATTTAAGAGTTCGGTGCTAAGAAGTATAGGTCTCCTCTTCTCAATCCCTTGAAAAACCATCTTCTTAACTTAAACTCTATGAACTATACTATGTATATTAAAATGAAATAAAGAAGAAACATGATAAATAAATTTTTTAAAGCAATGAATGTTGCTAGTATAACTCCAAAAAATCATTTATATGATTGGT
>JAHQCQ010019349.1:1465-11764 GCA_023539305.1 Ilex asprella | reverse complement strand
GAAATTATATCAATGTATCCAATTTAAGGCCCTCTAATTTTTTTTTTTCAATTCTTAGTCATATGATTCCCTTTTCTAGGCTTTAAAAATATTAGATGTAACAAAATTCAAAACTAACATGCTGGACCCCAAATGTTTTCTTGAATCAGTAATAGTTTTAGAGAAACGAAACACGTCAATACTATGTTGAGAATCAATAGAATATTTAAAGAAATGTAACATGTCAATGCTAAGTTGAAAATCTAAAGATGAATCTATCTTCTTGTGGCTACATTGTCAAATTAATTCTTTAATTATTCATATTCTTGGTGGGTTCATATCTCTCGTATCTAACTTAAGTATGTTGCTATGAGGGTGCATCACCATGTCTCCAAAAGGGAATAATGATTTGTTTGTTTCTATCTTTACTGATTTGTTTACTACGAGATAGGATCAAGCCCTTGATTTCACTGTGTTGTGGAATTATTTAAGTTTCCCCATTTGATTTTATACAAAATGCACTATGCAGGTGATGTTCAGCACTGATGGCTGCGCTTTTCCTGAAACTTTCTACCTAGGTTGGTCAAAGTTATCAGTAAGGCCATCTGTTTTATATCGTTAATTTGTTCGGGGGCTTAATACTTATCATGTTGAAAATACTAGTTTTTTTCTGGAAAGTTGCATACTGAAGGCTATGCACACAGTTATGCATTAATATAGTTGGTCAGAGATCATATTTGTACCTCTAAAGTGCAATTGATATTTTTGCAAATTATTGTTTTGCTTATGCTTGATGGAGCCAAAATATTTCTCCATCAAGTTTAATAAATTGTTACTTGGATAACACACAGACCACGCTATCTGAACAAGACTGTGCTTAAAAGAAATGGATAGTAGTAATACCACTTCTCAAATGAAATTTTTGTTCGAGTATATTCTGTTGAGTTTCATAAGAAAAATAATAGCTTTTTGCACATATGTAGTTGTTGAAGTACAAATATTTAAGTTATGCCCTGTCTAATTGCTTACGTTTTTAGAGTAAATGGGTGTCCAACATGGTATCAGAGTAGTTCAAATCTCACCGCCACCCCTGACAATTAAACGATTTCAAGGTGTTAGGCCCAAAATCTAGCCAGCACATGAGGGGGTGTGTCGAAATATAAATACTTTAAGTGACACCCTCTCTAATTTTAGAGTAGATGCCTGATTAACACTAATCATTTAAAATACGGCAAGACTGGAATCTATGGCATCTTTTGGTAGAATAGTTTTCACAATTCGAAGTGCAAGTTTTTTGCATCTATGTGAAATCACATGCTGTCCTCTTGATTGTCATTTTAGAAGGACAAGAATGATATAGTAGCCAGTAGTAAAGTGTATATACAACATTGTCTTCATCAGGGCTTTTCAGGTCAGTCAGATATATTGATTTAATAGTTCTTCTGTATTTGATATCATATTCTGGCAAGTGGAAACCATATTAGGTAATTTCCTCACTGTCTCAATCTGTGTAATGCTTGGTTTTTTGTATCTGTTGGAACTATTTCCTCCAATTTTATGCTTATGTTTTCAAGCATGTTAGTTATTGGTCTTGCCATTTGGCAGAATTTTATGAGTGCCTTTTTTGTCAACTTACCATCGGCCATATCTTAAAAGTCATCACCAAGACTTCTCAAAAAAAGTTCTGTGAGCAGTGATTTATCCTGTTATTGTGATACTTTGAAGTAACTTGATGTTGAGAAAAGTAATGGGCAACCTGTACAAGCAAAAGATAACAAAGCCTTTCCCAGACATTTCGTGGTAACCGCATTTATGTTAACACACAGGGAAGGGGAAGACCAAATTAATGTGGTTTGAGATAATAAAGAAAGTGTGAGTTAGAGATTTAGGATTAGAAGAAGAGTGAGAAGAGAGAGAATTTGAGAGGAAGGAAAAACAGAGAGGGTTTCTTACCCAGCCTCTCTCCCCCTCAATGTATATATCATATGTATGCTTTAATCAAATACCAATATACCCCTTTGGAGTATACTTATTAGAATACCCATTCTAACAGAACTTATGGTAGCTTGTGGTTTAAACAGATGCTATGCCCCTAGATAGAAGCAAATTTGTGAGGCAAGAACCATTTATTGGACCACAAGTAGTTGGAAGTTGGAACAAGTCTTTGTTGATGATGACGAGTCTTTCAGCTATAAATTATGAATATTAGAAATAGAAGTCATGAAGTTCAACAGCAAATGCTGGTTTACAAGAACTTCTTACTGCGTATAAATATTAGCTACAAGTGAATTCAAAGTTGAGCTTCTTGCTGTAGTACCATGTTTCGAATTTTTACTTTTATTGTTTTAACAGGAGCAAAAAAAGCACGTGAAGTTGTCTTTTCTGTTCTACGTGATGCATGTGTTGATGGAGATCTTTCAATTGCTGAAGCTCTTGATGCAGCTAAAGATATTTTTGCGGAAAATGCAAAACGATTTTACAAGATTAATGTTGCTGTAAAATCTTTTGATTCAAAAAACATCATATCTCACAATTTTGTGAAGATAGAGACTAACACCCCGCAAAGAGATGTTGTGCTTGTTCGCCTTTTCTGGGTTGATGCTTCTGGACAGCACAGGTGCCGTGTAAGTTCTTTTTCCTGTTTATTATTCTTATATTTTCATTCATTTTGGAATCTCAAATTGTTGTTATGCAGTTTGTCAGTACCATTATTCTGTGAATTCCAGGATGGAAGATAACTTCCACTAAGTAAGAATAACTAAAGCTTTTTTAGATATATATGATGGAAATCATCATCAACTCTCATAACATCAAGAAAAAATGATTCTAGGTTGATGGTATATTATAATATTTCAACATGAAAGGATGTGGCTTCCTTTCTATATTTGGAACTCTACTTGTGGGGTAATCACGTGGTTATACATTCGTCATCCATCTTGATATTGCTTGCCTGCGATACCATTGTGATTATAATTGTGAGTTGCCAGCCCATTTTGAGAATGAAATGAATGTATTTTATTCTGTGGTGTTTGTTTTGATGTGATGAGAAAGAGCAAGATAGCTATTGCTGTTTGATTTATTCTCATAATGATGTTATTCACTAGTTTATATGTCAATCAATGTAGATATTCTAGATTTTTTGACAATATTTTTCATGTTCTTCAGCTTTCACAGGGCATAGATGCAGCGAGAGGTTTATGATCCTCTGTCAGCTTGTTTTTCGTTTTTCGTTTTTTGTTTTTTGTTACTATTTTAGATAATAGATTTACATTTGAGATAGATTGAATTCTATGCTAGATCACTTTGATTTTTTTTTTTTTTTTTTTTTTTGTGGAATTCTGTGATTTTGGTTAGAAGAACTGCAGAAATCACATAGTTTAAGTTGAGTGCTTGTGTATCATTGTTTCAGGTTATTCCAAAAAAACGCTTCGAAGATTCCGTTAAGAAAAATGGTGTTAGTTTAACTGTATGTTGTATGGCGATGAGTTCAGCAATTGATGGTCCTGCTGCTGGGACTAATCTGAGTGCAGTGGGTGAGATCAGACTGATACCTGATTTATCAACCAAATGCAGAATTCCATGGTACTGCATTTCTTTTAGAATGAGAACACTAGTCCTCTGGAGTGTGGCATGTTTCTATTTGTCTTTTGTGTTCTTTTTCTGGGTTTCATTTTCCCCGCTCTATATTTTTAATTTCACTTACATTTAATCCTGGTGTCCAAGTCTTGAGGAATGATAATGGAAGGTTGGACAGTGCTCATATCCATTTGACCCGTGTAATAAAGAGGATTTACAATGACATCAACTCGATGGGGGTTACAATGATAGTTGAAGCAATAACAAGGCATTGGTCTACTTCTGATTAACGCCTTAGTTTCATAAGTATGATGCCAAAATACAAATGTATGATGGTAACTCATTATAAAGGCGAGTTGCATGGTCCTTTCGTAATTGAATTTGTAGTCTTATCTTTTATGTAATAGAATCTGATTTATAAGATGGAAGGGGAATCAGATGTACAGAACTGAGAAAACGTGCAGTGGCTAACTGAAATTGAGACAACAATCAGATTGTGATTGGAAGTGTAGAGATAGTTTGACTTTTTTGAATTTAAATTGCAAGAAGATTTGTTTTCTTTACAGACCATCGTAATCTGTTTCAGTATAAGTTTGTCTTTATGCCAGCCAGTGCTTGATGTGTGTTCAATTCAGTTGCAAACAAAAAAGTTGGTTGTGGCTTCATCTTTCCCTTCTTTTATCTCATGCCTAGATATTGCATTGTATTTCAGCTAGTGGAGGCTCTTTACAAAACATTGTGTAGAACTCAAAAGATGCAATGTAAAATGGAAATGGGAGTAATGATACATATGTTAAAGCATCCAACCAAAACCATGTATGTGGCTATGAGTGGAGTGGTCTTTCGAGCATATAAGTCAACCTTTGATGTACTTAAACCTTTCGGCCATACAAGCTCTCCTCACATGTACTATTCATCTGTTACCATGTGTCGGTCTACATACTCATTTCCACATGTTACATTTGTCAGTCAATATTCACCTAGCATGCACATAATTCAGTGCAGATTATCTGAAATTATTTGGCGAGGAGTACATTTGTTTGTTACCCTGCTTGTTATATTTCTTTTTCTCCACAGGGCAACACAAGAGGAAATGGTTTTGGCTGATATGTATCTTAAACCTGGCGAAGCATGGGAATATTGCCCAAGAGAAGCTTTACGCAGAGTTTCCAAAGTTTTGAAAGATGAATTTAACTTGGTATGTCGGATACTTTATGTCTAATGTGTGAAATACCTAGATTGGTGAATTACCAAATGTTGCTTGTCCAGGTAATGAATGCAGGATTTGAAATTGAGTTTTTCCTCTTAAAGAGTGTGCTAAGGTATGCTACGCAATTGTCTCCACGTGTTCTTTTACTTTGAGTTTTTCATCTGCATTATGGCTAATTATCATTCATAAGAACTAAGCAGGGAGGGAAAAGAGGAATGGGTACCTTTTGACACTACACCATACTGCTCTACGTCCTCATTTGATGCTGCTTCTCCTTTACTTCATGAAGTTGTAGCTGATCTCGAGTCCTTGAATATTATAGTGGAACAGGTAGTAAAGAACGTAATGATTGTGTAGATAATTGCATTGGAAATATTAAGTTATTTGCTGTTGAATTGTAATTCCATTGTCATAATGTAGTCCATGTATGTATCTAATCTTTGGCTATGCATATCCTTGTTTGCTATCATTTTGCGTGGGTGGTAGGTGGAAGACTTCTATATCTTCCCATCATTTGCATTTAGATCTGTCTTATCTTTAAGATAGTGATATTCTCACTGTTTTAAGTTTCTGTTGTCCGTTTGGTGAATTTGAATGCCGCCTAATTCACTTCTTGTATTCCCACACAGTACTTGCACATGTATTTATCTAAGCATAGGCATATTGACTGGTGGATTCAAATTTTTTTATGCTGACAACATTCCAGTGTAATATTTGGTAATGTATATCTGAGTTTGTGCATACCGACACAACAATATAGCACATGATATTTCAAATGCTACTCTTGCATGCTGTCATGACTCATGTTCAGTTTCCTTGTCCTAAGAACTGTCTCCTCCTCCTCCCCCCTTAAAAAAATAATAATTTTGGTACTCTGCAATTGAAGTAATATGGTTGTTATTCACTTTATCCTTTGAAATTCTGTAGCTACATGCAGAAGCAGGGAAAGGTCAGTTTGAATTGGCACTGGGGTACACAGAGTGTACTGTTGCTGCTAATAACTTGATATTCACGCGCGAAGTTATCAGAGCTGTTGCAAGAAAATATGGATTGTTGGCTACTTTTGTGCCAAAGTAGGTATAGCTTTTTATGAAATATGATATGCACATGCTTTATTTCATGCAATGAGTGGTATATTTTCCTATTGGTTTTGAAAACTTTGGTAGGAGGGGAAGCAAGCCTTGTGCTTGACTCAGAACGTTAAGAATGTGGGTTCAAATTTGAGGCCAATCACTTTGTGCAAATAACACCAGAGGCTAGATTTGTATCCAATGTACCTATCCCAGCACTGAACAGCCTTTCTTTAAAATAGGTGGATGTTTGGATGGAATATTTAGAATTATTTAAGTTTCAATTCAGCATCCATCTGGAGGGACTGTTATGGATTAAATGTTTAATTAATCCACATGTTATACTGCGACATAGTTCCACAGGGAAAAAAATCCATCAAATCCTCTGCATCTGCTGTATATGTACATATCCTGAATTTATTAGATATGTGTTACCTCATTTAAGAAAGGCCGAGCTCTTAACTGATTAGCAAGTTTAAGGTTTTTTTTTAACTGCTTGAACAGTGCACCATATTACTTCTATTTGACTTAGCTTTCATTACACGTGGTAAGATGGTACAATTTTGCTTGTCAGTGAATGTATGGAATGGAAGTTAGGTCTGAGATCATTATTTTTGAGAGATTCATTCGGATAGTGTGTGAATGCATTGTAGTCTGTATACTGAGGCTTCTCACCCGTTATGGTGCATCGATAACTCACTTCATCTCTGGCAAACTGGTTAAGCGGAAATAAAGTCTAACTTCTGTTATGAACATAAATAAAAAGTTATAGATATATCAGTTTAGGACCAAACCCATTATAAATAATCCTTTTTTTTCTCTCTCTTTTAAGACAATGTTGAGGGTTCAGTGAGTGACATGTTCAGTATCGTGGGAGGACCTGAACCCAGGTCTTTATATTTAGATTATGTTGCTTCTCCTTGTATTGTTTCCTTTCTCACCCTGGCAGAGCTGATCCATATTTTTCTTTTTCACCTGAACAAACAATTTTAATGCAGACAAAAGATTGAAACAAATTGCATGAAGGTGTAAACGGGCATTATTCCTTTTATACTGGAGCTACTTGAATCTGGCATTGCTTTTTTTTTTCTTTATAAATACTCCCCATCAGCTGCATGAAATTCATAATTCAATTCTGTAATACTCACTGATCTCTGTTGGATTTTTGTGCTTGCCATTTGTGCTACATATGTGTGTCTGATGGATAAAGATATAAAGGAAATTTCTATTGTAATAATAACACTTCAAAGAAAGTATATGTTTCATTTCTCTCTTTATTCTATATTAGGGAAATCTACCCAAGTATTTTGCCTTTCTTTATGTTCAATAGCCAGCATAACAGGCTGGTGCAGCGACTTTCTTTGAAGTGGTTCTGCGCTATTTTGCATTATGCAATGTAAACAAAGGGACAGAATTGGATAGTTTGAGCATCTGCTAATTTGTGACTTCTTGGTGAAGTCAGTGTGATGAAATATAGATTTTTATGTGATGTATCCTATCAGAATTTTGGAGGCTTATCTGATTCTGGAACTTCTTTCCTGAAGAATCAAGATGTGTTATGAGTGGCAATTTTTGTCAATCAATGTTAAAATTGTCAATATGATTTACATCATTTTCAGGCTTCTGTACCTTTGGTAAGAGGTGGCAGTCTGTGGTTTTCAGAACAACATGTTAGATTATATTTAGGAAAGAAAATGATAGTAAGAGTACACTGTCCCAGCTATAGAAACTCATATCCCACTCAGGTCCAAATCCAGATCTGTAGTTAAAACAAAAGATTTCAAAATCACTTCTTACAGCACACATCATGTCATCTTCTCAGTTCATTTTATTGTTCTTCCACAACTACTAATGCCTACCAAACCACTTGCTTATAATAGAACTTCCTGATTCTCCACCTGTTTATCTCATCATACTACCAAATGATTTGCTTTATGAGGCATCACTGGTTTTATTTTTGTACCTTCAGATTTGCTCCCATGTTTTCTTTTTTTCTCTTATTGATTGATAACAATGAGACACTCTTTAAGTCTTCATGGGGCTGCATTCTTTTTCGCTTCCTCTTGGTGAATGAGAAAAACTATGAACAAGTGATGATTGCGGTGGAAACCTCATTGCAGCATCTTAACCTTTACTTATCTTTGGTCCGTGATCTTATCAAATATTCATTTGAGGCTGCATGAAACTATAACCACCATTTCTCCTCCACTGCATACTGCATACTGCATCCCTTTTCCATTCCTGCCATAAAGAATCTTAAAATCAAGTCCATGGCCCGTTAAACCAGTCTCAGAATTAACCCGTCTCTGATGTTTGGTTTTACAGACAGAAAAGAATGAGGGTTGGGTAAGTGAGGAATGGAGATTCATTGCCCAGCATATTCTGTGCTGTTTCCCAAACTGGCAAATCCTTGTTGAGACTGGTGACATATTAACGTCCTTTCATGATTTGGATAAAACTTGTAAATAAAAGGTGTTAGTGATAATCCTTTTAGATATCCTTGAAAGTGGTATAATGGCTTGCTTCCAACATTGTACGTAGTGTTTTTGTGCTCATGTTAACATGACTAAAATATATTCACCCTCCAGCTTTGTAAAGTTTGCCCCACCAAAGCTACAATACATTTACTGATTTCGTCATATGACGTGCTGATTCCTTCTTGTCTGCCTAGGTACGCACTTGATGACATTGGCTCTGGATCGCATGTGCACGTGAGTTTATGGGACAAAGGAAAAAACGTTTTTATGGCATATGATGGATCTTCTCAGTATGGAATGTCCAAAGTTGGGGAGGAGTTCTTGGCAGGGGTTTTAAACCATCTTCCTTCAATTTTGGCATTTACAGCACCAATTCCAAATAGGTTATCAATTCATTTCTTACAACCAATAATTGTTTTTTTTTTATGGTAATTTAATGGGAAATTATGGGTGCTAACTCAGTTTAGTATATTAGATTGATAGCATGCATTTAACCTGTTGTCAAGACCACATATGCAAAATATAAAATTGAGATATGTATATCCATATGTTATACTGCGGGAAGCACAGATACAGAACGAATATGGAATATAAGTATGATGTGGTATAGACAAAACTAGGAAAGTTGGATAAAGGTACAGCAAGAATATCTCTCCAACAAAATATATTCTTGGATCGTTTTTAGTACATGGCAATTTAGTGATTGTAATTTACTGTAAATTCCTTAAAAATTTGCACAAAAAAAATAAACAACACTTACTTCGAAGAAGTATAAACTGTCTCCTCATGGTATATCCACAACATGACTGTTAAAGAAACTGAAACAAAATTTAATTGGTTGGTTTGCTTAGAAGTAATTTTTATCAAGAGATAGGGTGTATTCTTCTTGGATGCCCATATCCTAAAACATATCGAAAATAAAGAAATGTGTTGTTCTTTAGCGAAAACTTCATTCACACCCCTTCTGAGTTGCACCTCTGCATCATCTAAAACTTCATTGTACTCCGTTTTAGTTTATATATACGTTTTATTCACACACCCTACCATTAATGATCGTGATGATGATTCAAAAGGACTAGCTACCCTCATATGAAGAAAGCATGTTCTAAATATTAAATAAAAATTTGGTAATGCTTTTCTCCATTAAGAGGTACACTTTTTTTCTACATTCACTCTAGTCCTGATCAAAATTATTTGCGAGTCTTCTCTTTGATTCTTATTTCCTTTTTTTTGAGGTTGCAAGGGGGGAAATGGGATGTGTTCTAAACGTTATTGTGTTTCTGAACTTTATCTTAACACAAATTGTGGACAAAAAAAAATCCGTCTATGATCTCTAATTTCTCTATACAATTGTTGTTTTCTTATAGTTATGATCGCATACAACCCAATACTTTTAGTGGAGCATACAAGTGTTGGGGAAAAGAAAACAAAGAGGCTCCATTGAGAACGGCATGCCCACCTGGACTTATGGATGATGTTGTGAGCAACTTTGAGATTAAAGCATTTGATGGGTGTGCAAATCCGTACTTGGGCCTGGCTGCTGTAATTGCTGCAGGAATTGATGGCCTTCGGGGACATCTTAATCTGCCTGAACCCATTGGTAAGACTGCATAACCTTTACCATGTTGCTGTGTTCCTAAGCGATCAAATAAATTAATTTTGTTATTTGCTTCTTGCTAAGTGGGTTAAGATTCGAGTGTTGAATGATAGGATTATGGCATCAAAAATATTGTGCCATTACTCATTACAGTCTGCCATTTGGATATCGGGACTTGGGCGGCAATGTTAGTGAAAATGAGCCATTGCAAGTACTGTTGTGGAAACAATGTGATAGAGATCGAAAAGGGATTGGATGAGCTTCAATTAAAGACTTGAATTTTATTATTTATTTTAGTATTATTTTATTAGTTAAGGAATATTTGTTTGACTAGAAGTATTAATTAGAGTTTGAGTAGGAAATTATTATAGAGTTTTAGTAGGATAGGGA
>JAHQCQ010019348.1:0-11764 GCA_023539305.1 Ilex asprella | reverse complement strand
CTTACCCATTTGTTGTTGTTGTAAATCTTGGTGCTTTTGATGATGAGGAGCTGAATTTCGTGGATGGTGTGAGGCTGAAGAAGAATAGGGCTTCTTGTAAGGATCAACCTTCGATGAGGAGGAGGATGATGAATCCTCACGGAGCGATCGCTTCCTGTGCTTGCCCATGTTATTCTATGACTAATTGCAAGTAAACCCTCGTCTTCTAGGTACATATAGGAGTACCTTGAAGGGGCGTTGAGCCAGGATTAGAAACCCTAGCTAATGGTGGAGACTTGAAGAGAGAAGGGGATTTCTGTTGTTGCTGGGCTATGTTATACAGAACTCTGGAATAGGAGCAAATAACAACTAAAATGCATTTTTTTCGTTTTTTTCCTTTTTTTTTTTAATTTTATTTTACTTTTTTCTTTCGATTGGCTGAAAAATAAAAAGTACAGCTAAAACTTAAAAGCCACTTATTTCTTCTTTCTTTTTGTTTGAAAATTGATGACCAATATAATTTCCTAATCTATTAATTCAATAGGTCTAGGCACGAGTTTTATAAAACCTCAGGATCCAAAGTTATTATTTTTTTATATTTTATATGACAAAATTTTCTCCTAATTTGTAGTACTTCCATTGCCTCATTCATTGTCTCTCCATCACTACAGGAGCCATACTACTTTTAAAGAGAAGAGAGCAACTAAGTCGTGTATTTTTTCATGAAGTCATGAAGTATTACATGATTTTTTTTTAGTTCTCTTTGTCCATAACATCTTCACTATGATATCGGCCAAAGAAAAAGAAGAAACCCCACTCGACCAGCAGTGCCTAGTCACAGTCGACATATATAAAGAGAATTTTTATCTACATGCAATTGTACGTATAGAAAAAAAACTAGACTGAGAAAGTAGAGATAAAAACGAGTAATTGTGTAAAAATCTTCCCTAGGCATGGTATTATTCTTGTCGAGCATATATTGCGACCCTAGTTCTTCCTCCACAGAAAAATAGAAACTCTTCCTTTAAGATTGACTCATTATTCATATTTCGTTTTCAAGAATATAGTTGGCAATTGAAGAGCCCACTCATTTGATTAAGAATATTCATGCATTTCGAATAGTTTTCGAAGAAACATTTTATTGAGTTTTTGTTCCAATGGGTTGAATCAATTCTTGCTGGCTCCGATTCAATTTTCTAGGATTTGGTATTGTAGGTTGGTTAACATTGAAAGGAGTTGTTGAGTTTGTTGAAAGATTTAGGTGTTCAGCCAAATGTCATGGTGATGATTTTCTTCATTGTCCAGGACAGAGAAATTGGTGTTGACACTGTCATAGGTAGTGAAATATAGAAAATAAAATATCAATGGTGAAATAGGGGATCAATTTTTATCAGCTCCTTTGATTAAGCATAATTAATTCTTAGTTCAAAGTGAATTATCTAATCAATTCAATAAACGTATTTATTCTCAATTCCAATTAATTTTCTTAATGAAATTAATTTTGTTGGTAGTTTGTGCGGTGAAATTGGTATATTTCACTATCATAAATAGTAAAATTTGGAGAAGAAATACAAAGAGTGAAATTGGACTCTTTAGTGTCAAAATCACAGTGAATTTTCAACAGAAAAATTGGATAATTTTGCAATTCCAATAAGGTATTTAAACTTATTTTTATTTTTATACTATCCAATTTTTGTGTAAACTTAGATAGTGAATTATTAATTCATTTGTTTCAATTTACTATCCAATTTCATTTTCCAAATAACATTACCACATTGGGTGGTGTCCTCAACTAGTCTGAATTGTAACACTATTACCATCACCATCACCATCACCATCACCATCTCTCGCGGTCTCCTCCACCATCGCCAACACCACCACTACTCCCACCAGTGGTCAAAATTATAGTACCATCAAGCATTCTCTAGTTTGTCGTTTTCATGTTCACGCACGTGTGTGTTTAACCCCTAAGAATTGCAGCGCAATCACCACCTCCAGACCAACGGTCTAGTCCACCACCACTAGTAGCACTTTCGGTTGGAATCATAGCACAATCAATCATTCACTAGTTATTCGTATTCGCCTCGCATGTGAATATTTATTATATATCATAGTACCATCGAGAATTCTCTAATTTGTCATCATAGGTTGGCGTATGCAATCCCTTGGTTGGTATAGCAACACAATCACTATCTCCATATGGTAAGTGAAGGGGGTGTCTCCCTTTATTACACGTGTTATGACATTAAATGGGCTTACGTGAGGATGACAAGACAGGACACGTGATGAAGACATCAGTCACTCGGTCAATAAATCGAAGTCGAGCTCTTCAATGTGTTCGGCAAAGCAATGAAAAAGTTTGGCTCTTATCATGACCGAGCCGTCTCATACAGTAAACGAAGAAACAGGGGGGTTGCCTATAATTCAGGCATTCTGATTAAACGAATTGGAGTGATTATAGGCCTATCAAGAGGAATTGCTGGAGAGATATCAACAACTTCCCAAACAAAGCCGCTTGATCGAAGAAAGGTGTACCACCTTGAATCGAAAATCATGAAAACCCTAACTAAGCGAAGTTCTATAAAAGGCATAAGGAGTCAAGGTGAAAGGTACGTTGAAATCTCCTTGTCTTCTTGCAATTGCTTTAACTCCATTACTGACTTAAGCATCAGAGTGCTTTCGATCAAAACACTTAGATCTTGGGCAGTTTGTTCGTTTTGCAGGAAAAGAGGACTGAGGGATCAAGTTTAGAGCTCACCCTTTATCAGAAATATTCATTTATCATTTTTGCGGGAGGTATCATTTAATTTTTGTCTCTTACATTTTTTGGCACTATATGTGGGAAGATTCTCATCAATTGAAACAAAAAGCCACAATGTCGAGACTTAGAAGTGCCATCGGATCACCTGTAGACAATTTTGCCTTGAAAATTTTTGATCCAGACTACAGAGTGTCGCTCTCGTCTGATAGCGACGTTAGGGTCCATATGGACATAAGCCCATCTTCCTGTGAGAATGACGAGGTGTCCTCAGCAAGTTTCAAACCGTCCAGGCAACAGAACCAGAAAGGTGAAGAACGTGGTGAATCCCTCCGTGCCAAGGGGGAAAATCACTCATTGGCAAAGTTGGTTCAATCCCTGCAGGACCGACTTGACGTGCATGAAAAGTTGTTCAAAAAATCCTACGCCAAGGAAAAAGACCTTATCAAAGAAAGCGAGGAATTGAAAGCTAAACTGAAGGAGAAAAGCAGCAGGGAAAACCGACGAAAGAGTCCCGAGAGAAAATAAGAAAGGACAGAAAACATTGAGGATGATAAGTACAAGAAGAAATGACCTCGGGAACTGGAGCAAAATTCTTGGAAGCAATTCATTACTGAAGAACTTAGCAACCGTCTAAAAACACCCGAGCAAAAATCAGTCAGGGACCTAGCCAGAATAGCAACTGGAGAATTTGGAGACGGCTCGGATTCATCTCCTTTCACCCCATGGATTGAAAAGGGGTGAATCCCAAGTAAATTTACCGTCCTGAACTTCAAGTTGTACGATGGAAAGACCAATCCGGCCTCACACATCAGACATTACAGGGCATTTGATGACCATTCATCGGAGGAACGAGTCGCTGCTTTGCACCATCTCCCCCAGTAGCCTTGGGGAGTCAGCAATAAAATGGTTTAATAGCTTGCCAAAGGGATCGATAGATGGATGAGCCCAGTTAGCCGAGCAATTCACAGCTCAGTTCATTACAAGTAGTAAGCAGCCCAAGGACGTCGGGGCTCTACTTACATTGAAGAAGCAGAGCAATGAAGCTCTGAGGGAGTATGCATATCGTTACTAGGAAAGAATGAATGATATTGAAGCATATAATCCCAAAATTGTTGTGGCGTTCTTCAAAATTGGATTGCCAAAGGAGAATTCCTTATATCAGTCTCTCACTAGAAGGTCAGCCATAGACTTGGAGGATTTAATGGCAAGGATCGAGAAGTATGCGAAAGTGGATGGTGATTTATCCCGAGACCTGTGGAAGGAACATCCCACCAGGAAGTAGTTTACCCGAGATAAACAGGTAGAGCCAAACAAAGAAGGAGGTAGGAAAAGAGAAAAGGAAGGTTTTCTTCCTAAATCTCCTTTCATTGGGGTGAACACTATGTTCAAAGAACCAATATATAAGATATTGAATGGAGACTTGTCTAAAGTACCTTTAGATGAGAATGGAGATCAGGACAAGTATTTTCTATTGGGAGCTTCTCTCAGCCCCTAGTAGAAGAATGAACTTGTCACATTGCTCAGACAATATGCCGACGTATTCGCTTGGACCACGTACAAAATGCCCGGCGTACCACCCGAAGTAGCATGTCACCAACTGAATGTTGATCCGAGTTTTAAGCCGATCAGACAGAAACTTAGGAGATCTGCACCACAACATCAAGAAGCCGTAAGGGAGGAGGTAGCTCAGTTGTTGGAATCCCAAACCATTAGGGAGGTTCAATATCCAACATGCTGTCAAATACGGTAGTAGTCAAGAAGAAGAATGGTAAATGGAGTGTCTGCGTTGATTTCACCGACCTCAACAAAGCATGTCCAAAAGACAGCTTCCCTCTACCGAAGATAGACCAACTGGTTGATGCAACTGTCGGACACGAATGGATGAGTTTCTTGGATGTATATAAGAGTTATCACCAGATCCTGCTTGCCAAACAGGATCAAGAGAAGACCACATTTATAACACCTGAAGGGACTTATTGCTACAAAGTAATGCCCTTTGGATTAAAGAATGTCGGAGTAACCTATCAAAGGTTTGTAACGAAGATGTTCTCGCACATACTGGGTAGCATCATGGAAGTCTACATCCATGACATGGTGGTTAAAATTTGAAGGGCTACCAACCACTACTTCGACATGAGAAACACATTCGATATTCTTCAGCGATACAAGATGAAGCTCAATGCCTCGAAGTGAGCGTTCAAGGTAGGATCGGGAAAGTTCCTTGGGTTCTTGGTCACCCACCGAAGCATCGAGGTAAATCCCGAACAAGTAAAAGTAATTGTAGAACTACAATCACTCCAGACAGTAAAAGAAGTGCAAAGGCTAATCAGAATGGCAGCTGCACTCCGAAGGTTTATATCCCGAGCTTCTGACAAGTACAGACCTTTCTTCCAATCAATCAAAAGAAAGAAGGAAGCGCTTTGGAGCCAGGAATGCGAAAAAGCCTTTTTAAATCTGAAAGCATACTTAGCTTCCCCCACCGATCTTGACAACACCGCTGCCCGAGGAAAGCCTATTCCTCTACCTAGTTGTACCCGAACATGCAATGAGTGGGGCACTAATGAGAAATGATCACGAAAAATTAAGACATGTTTACTATGTGAGAAAGATGATTTTGTCTGCAGAGTCAAGGTATACTCCATTAGAAAAGCTCTCACTTGCATTAGTCAGCTCAGCTAGGAAACTCAGACACTACTTCTAGGCCCACCGAGTCATTGTACTCAACGACCAGCCTTTGAAGGCTCTCTTTCAGAAGGTCGACCTATCAAGATGCATTACCAAGTGGTTGTCGAGATCGGGGAGTTCGATATTGTGTTCGAACCGAGAAAATCAATCAAAGGGCATGGTGTGGAAGATTTCATTGCGGAATTTCAACCTAAGAGTAGTTCGGGAATGACCAACCAGAGTGATAGTGCTGAAAAGTTAGAGCTCGGTCATAAATGGAGTCTATTCGTTGACGGATCTTCCAATCAGAAGGGGGTAGGCATTGGCCTCATAATGGAAAGTCCAGAGGGTTGTATTCTTGAGAAGACTACTAGACTCGGGTTCGAGGCTTCTAATAATGAAGCAGAGTATGAAGCCTTGATAGCCGGAGTAAAGCTCGCAACCGAATTAGGTGTAGCCAACCTCCAAATATTCTCTTATTCACAACAACTGTGGTGAACCAGATAATAGGAAAGTACATGGCTAAATATGCGAGGATGATGACATACCATGACGCAGTAAAAAAAGAGTTACCAGAATTTTCAATTTAGCAAGTTGGTCGAGCAAGAAATGTCCATGCTGACGTTTTGGCCTCATTAGCATCTGCAAGCGATCAGAAAAACTGAACGGACTTTTACTATTGAAGTCTTGCAGCAGCCGAGCATTATGACTGAAAGTTCAAATGAAATCTTGTTTGGAGAACTGGAACCGAGTTGGATGGATCGGATCATTACTTTTCTAAAAAATGGGGGACTTGTCTGAAGATAAGAAGGAAGCCCATAAAATGCGACTAAAGGCGGCTAGGTTCTGGTTATCTCCTAAGGGTGAACTTTATCGACGCTCATTTGGGGATCCTTACTTGAAATGTGTGCACTTGAAATTAGTCTCTGGCTCACCGAGCCATTTTGACCCTATATGCAGAAGGTTGCCCAACAATATGTAAGGAGATATGACAAATGTCAAAAATTCTTATCGATACCAAGAAAGCCATCCTAGGAATTACTTCCATTGGTGAGCCCCTGGCCATTTGCTCAATAGGGGCTAGATATTATGGGGCCATTACCTTAGGCCCCTGGCAATAAGAAGTTCCTTCTTATTACAACTGAATATTTCTCTAAATGGGTGGAAGCCGAAGCCCTAGCTAACATCAAAAACACTGATACCAGCAAATTTGTCTGGAAAAACATTATCACCAGGTTCAGAGTCCCTAATGCACTCATCTTTGATAATGGGACTCAGTTTGACAGTGGTCCCTTCAAAACTTTCTGCCAGCAATATGGGATTCGGAACCACTATTCAACCCCGGCTTATCCTCAGAGTAACAGACAAGTAGAGATTTTCAACAAAATAATACTGGACGGTATTAAGAAGAGACTGGAAGAGGCTAAGGGAAGATGGGTGGATGAGTTACCGAGTGTTCTACGAACGTACCGAACCACACCTCGGCACTCAACTAGGGGAACCCCGTTCACCTTAGCCTATGAGATGGAGGCAGTAATTCTATTAGAGGTTGGTCTACTAACCTTGGTCTACTGACCTTAAGAACCAAGTTGGTTGAAAGCAACGATAACGATGTCGTCATCATTAGAGACCTTGATCTGGCAGAGGAGAAAAGAGAGCAAGCAATAATAAGAATGACCTCTTATTAGCAACAAATGTTCTGAGCCTACAACAAGAAAGTCAATCAGAGGTCTTCGCACTGGGAGACTTGGTCCTTAGGTGTGTACTGGGATCGACTAAGAACCTAGCACATAGAAAACTTGGAGCAAATTGGGAAGGTCTATACAGAGTAGCCCGAGTTGGGGGCAGTAGATATTATGAGCTTGAGACCTTGGACCATAAAATGGTGCCACGCTCCTAGAACTCTGCTAACTTGAGAAAGTTATATTTCTAAAAAGTACATTTTTAATATAACTTTGAAGTGTCTTCGAAAACTTAAGGGTGCCCCTTATTCTGAAAAATCAAGTGATTAGCAAATGTACTGATAAGAACTGTAGTTATTAATAAAAGGTTTTTGAATATTCATCTCCCTATTCTCATTCTAATTTTCTTGCTACATACAACCTACTGTTAAGGCAGAGAGGCAAAAAATCCTGATAGAAATACAAACTTAAATCAGGTGCAGCCAACCGATCGAATCCAAGCCCTCAGCTAGGCATGACAATGTAAGCTGATCAGGGATGAATTTGAGTCCAATCAGATTGGAGGGTCGGTGCGGGATAGAAACCATCTCTGAAATGCCCAAGGGATCTAAGAGTAACTCTACCGAGTAACCAAACTCTTTAAAGAAGGGCCGAACAAAGGTCATAACTTCAAGAGTCATGAATTTTTGTAAGTGTTAAAGGTCTTTGTTGTGAGACCGAGTACTTTGAAGAAGGGCCGAGTAAAGGTCATAATTTCAAGAGTCATGAATTTTTCTAAGTATTAATGGTCTCTGTTGTGAGACCGAGCTCTTTGAAGAAAGGCTGAACAAAGGCCATAACTTCAAGAGTCATGAATTTTTCTTGGTGTTAAAAGGTCCCCAGTTAAAGGACCGAGCTCTTTAACGAAGGGCCAAGCCTAGGCCATAAAAAAAAAAAAGTTGTTTTTATAAGAGTCGCTATCATGGATCAAGGAAATAAAAACATCATTAATGTTGCAAAATTACATCATTCAAAAAGATTTTTTAAACATATGCATCAAACTCAAGAATTCTCTAAGTGTTTTAAATAAAAGGTGGCTGAGACGAGCTAGGGAAGGAATGCTTAGAGTAAAGATCGGACGAAGAGGGCACTCCAGCAGCTATCCGGGTGACGTGCCAGCCCTTGCTGAAAAATGCCTTCTCCAAATTTGGAATCTGGAGAGCTAAGTCATTTTCTGCCATCTTTATAAGCAGCATCTTCTCGCTTTTTTGCCTCGGCCTTGTATTGATCGAACTCCTCAAGAAGACTCGTGTAATCGAGATGGAATTGGGAAAGTTCTACGATCACCTCATGTTCAGAATCTTTGAGCTTCCCAATCTCTATCTGAAGCTTTTGATTCTCCTTGGTCAGGCTTTGATTTTGAGCCTGCAGAACTTTAGCTTCATCGTAGATTTTGGCATACTCCTCATCCACAGACTCCTTCTTGGCCAGGGCTGAAACTCGGGCATGGATAACATCTTTCATTGCCTTATCTTTTCTGGCTATCGTGGCCCTGACTTCATGAACCTTCTGAAGACCCTTCAGGATATAAAGAACAAAAAACTTAGACAGATTTTTTTAAAAAAAAAAAGGAAGAAAGGAATCTAATGGAAAGAACCAGATAAATACCAAGACCATGTGTTGAATGGCTTGGTGGGATACTTCATCATCAGTTAAACCTCATTCATAGCAAGGTCCCGAGGCAAAATGACTCATCTTGCAATCCCTATTGCAACATTGAAATCTTCAATCGTAGAGTCTTTTACAGAAATTTCCCTCTTCTTTGCCTTAAGGACAGGACGGAAAGGAGGATCAACAAGCTTGGGGGTGGAAGTCGCTCCAGACTCTGTAATCTTGGGCCTTTGGGAACAAGATCTTCAGGGAGCTCTAAAACTGAGTCGGTTTGATGATCAGGAGAATGGTTAGGAGAAAGTGGGTCTAACTCAACAGGAATTGATGTATCAGTGGCCCGAACTAAGTCAACAGCTTCGTTAACTTGTAACGTTGCATCCTCTAGTTCGGGGACAACAGTCGCAGTAGGAACCTCGGGCGCAGGTTCTTTTTGAGCAATGATCAAAGAAGTTGACAGATCAATTGGCAAAGACGGATCAACGGTGTGAGTTAGCTCAACAGTTGACAAGAATTCAAGGAAATTTTTGACAGTTCTGTTTCTTCTAGAACTGGTAGATAAATCTCTTTTCCAGGCTCGAGGTATCTTCTCCCGAGCAGTCTGGATGGCCTCCCGATTTGCAACAAGAGTGGCGTTTGGTCGGTTCGGCACAACAATGAAAGATGTATAAGTCGGTGTGTACCCGAGCAAGGTGTGAGAAGTCCCAAACCCTCTTAAGTTCGTTCATTTTTACAGCCGACTCAGGGATTCTTCCCTTCACACTCTCACCTTCAAATAAAAGATGGATTGTCAGAAACAGAGGATAGATGAAAAATACAGAAGGCAGAGTTCAAAAAATAATCACCTGGTGCGCCCTCTTCATAGGGGCAACGATAAGAAGGAATGACTCCAACAAAGTATTCCTAGTTTTCAGAAACAAAAACCACATCGTTCTTGTGGCCCTTGTTCGAATCTGGGAGATGAGTTAGTAGATAGCGGTACTTCTTCCTTACTGCCAAATGGTAGTTATCCCCAGTTGGTTTGATGATGTAGCAATATAGAATCTCCATAAACCAAGATTCAAGCCCAGAAGCTTATTCAGAGCAGCTACTCCCATCACTATTCTGAAGAAATTTGGGTAACATTGGATGGGGCAGAGTTTCATTGCAAAAAGCACGCAGAGAATGAAGGGGTCCAGAGGGAAACGAACTCCGCACTCAGTGATCGCTCGAGTATGGATGGAAATGCTCTCTCTGGTGCCTATTAGTGGCTCGACTTTTCTGGCAACCCTTATGTCAACATCACGTAGAATATTGTATTTGTCTTTGAAGGCAGGAACTTCAGGAGGAGTAAGAAGAGTCATGGCAGGAGGCAACGAAGGTTGAAGAGGAGAAATCAAGAAGTTCGAAAAGACAAAGTACAGAAAAAGAATGAAAGAAGTTACTTATAAAGGGAGGGAATTCCAAAAGCTTATTTAAATACTAAGCATGCCGCCAAAACAAATGGGGATGTCACAAGTACGCGTAATGATGATAAAAAGACATAAAACGGCTGACAGACGAAAGGTGTCTATCAGACGTTTTTTGGGGGCAAATAAAGGGGGTGTCTCCCTTTATTACACGTGTTATGACATTAAATGGGCTCATGTGAGGATGACAAGACAGGGCACGTGATGAAGACATCAGTCACTCGGTCAATAAACCAAAGCCGAGCTCTTCAATGTGTTCGGCAAAACAATGAAAGAGTTCGGCTCTTATCATGACCGAGTCGTCTCATACAATAAACGAAGAAACATGGGGGGATGCCTATAATTCAAACATTCTGGTTAAACAAATTGGAGTGATTATAGATCCATCAGGAGGAATTGCTGGAGAGATTTCAGTAGCTTTCCAACAGAGCCGCTTGATTGAAGGAAGGTGTACCAACTTGAATCGAAAATCATGAAAACCCTAACTAAGTAAACTTTTATAAAAGGCATAAGGAGTCAATGTGAAAGGTACGCTGGACTCTCGTTTGCTCCTTGCAATTGCTTTAGCTCCATTACTGAAAAGCATCAGAGTGCCTTCGATCGAAACACTTCGATCTTGGGCAATTTATTCATTTTTGCAGGAAGAGAGGACTAAGGGATCAAGTTCAGAGCTCACCTTTTATCAAAAATATTCATTTATCATTCATGTGGAAGGTATCATTCAATTTTTACCTCTTACAGTAAGGTAGTGAAAGCCTTATTCTACTGTATTATACACTTAAAAATGGTACTGCAATACAACATCAATTGCGTTGTGAAAAGATCAAGCGTGTCATTAATTTGAATGGGAAATATGGGCTTGAAGCGGTAAGTTAAGACCAATTGAAGCCTCCAAGTATTCCGAACTTGTAACTTGTTTGATATTTTTCCAAGTTCATAGAAATAGGGTAAGAAAATTAGAGATGAGCTTCTTCAAGTTCAGCTCCTCATGATTTAGTGCTTGGGGCAATGGGAACCATAACTGGTGGTACTTGTAGGAAAAAATAAGGTTACCGTATCAATTTTTTTTTCTCTATGCCTATAGAAATTTACAATTATTAACGGGTACAGCTTGCAGTGGCGAAATTACAATTCGTTGAATTCGTGATCGATCAAGAAATATTGTGATCAATCATGAATTCCCTCAATAAATTGTAATTTCTCCTTTGCATGATTTAACTAGGCCTTTAACTAGGGCAGATTAAAAAAACTGAATAACTGATTATTTGACCCGCTCGAAAGCAAACGGGAAGTACAAATGAAGTTTGGTTTATGATAGTGATAAATAAATAGTAGAAGTGATTGGTTCGGTTTATGGGTGAGTTCAGAGCAAAAACTGATTCACCCGAACTGTTAGAGTATTACACATTAATAATATTAAAATATTAGTTATTGTTTGTGTCTGAAGACATAAAATAATAAAAAAAATGATATACAATAAATATATTTATATTCACACATAAAATTAAATCACAAACATAGAGAAAAAAGAAAAAAAATTTAAGCACCAATTGTAGTGGGAATGAGCGGTGATAGTAGTAGTG
>JAHQCQ010019347.1:0-11766 GCA_023539305.1 Ilex asprella | reverse complement strand
TTATATTATTTTAATAGTGATTTTAGTATGCTCTCTTGGACAGAGAAAGAAAGGCAGTAAGAGACCTTTTAGATACTTTTGTAACTGTAAGATTCATCTTTTTATAATTCATTTGTAACTTTAGATACATAACTTTTTAAGAATAAAGATTCTTTTTTATACCTTTCCTATTTTACCTTCATATAATGTAAAAGTATCAAATTAGCAGAAATTCTTTAATATAGTCAATGTGTCCCAATGAAATGTAAGAAAGTTAATATGTGCAAGCATTTACTAGATGTATGATCAACTTAAATTAATTCTAGTAATAGCCCCAGCTTGTGACATGAAGTAGATACGTACTTATTAGGAAGGTTGAGAGTAGGGCAAAGCTCATTTAATATATTTACGATCTCGGAAGACTTTATCACTGTTCCGACTAAACAGTATTTGCCATTAGCCGAAGGAATCTCAAATGCTTGAATATGAGAAGATACAACATCCCTAATGTCAACAAATCTATAAATTGCATCAGGGAAGACTTCTTTCCCTGCATCATATCAAATTTAATTGATTGCATCATAAGAACTAATAGGCAATTATATTGAGAAAAAAAAAAGAAAAAGAAAAAGAAAAAGAAAAAGAAAAAAGATTTCCATATTGAGTGTTGTCCTTGGAATTTGAGAAATGTCTTTTGCCATTACCCATAGATTACAGATAAGCAACTAGAACAGTAATGTTTGGCAAAGATAACAGATAAGCAACTAGAACAATAATGTTTGGCTAGTATATCGTCGATATTTGTCCACAAATCACTGTTCCAACGGCACCCCTTGCTACTAACTAGGTTATCTAGACAGGAAAATAGCAATGTAGAAAATTATTGTGGTCCAAAAAATCTACAGTGGTATGTGTGTTCCACCAACTTACATGCATGTAAATAACTCTACCGACTAGATATTCAGCGCGTCAGCTATAGCACTACACAAGTCAATATGCACAACACCTAGTATATGGGGATCGTAGGTAACCCATACGTTAGTGTTTGGAGTTGCATGACCTCAAATGGAGTAAGTTCGCGACTTAGATTGCCCAAATCCCTAATCCTAAATTGTAACCGAACTCTAGGTTCGCCTCTGTTTCCTGGTAAGCCCAAATTGCAACCTTCATTCCAAGTTAGGAATACACTCAATATTTTATCTCTTTATTTTGGCGATTTTTAAACTTTTTTTTTGATTTGTTGTGATTTGAATTTTTGTGCTACAAATATGCATCCATACACACTTTATTTTTCTTTATTGATTGAAAACGTATGTATTTATTTATAATTTCATATAATAGTTAAAAATATTAAAAACAAATCCAAACTCAAAATAATGTATCAGCCAAGTTTGTCCCCATTAAACCTTGTACCAAAAAGAGTATTGTGTCGTGTTCTCCTAGCACGTTTCAAATCAACCTAAGATCTAGGTAACATTGTTCAATACATTTTCTAACAAATTGATGAGCTTACAAGTCAATTTACGGTAGTCTTGGCCTTCCAATTTTATTTAGCAGGCCAAAAAGGGATTACATTAATATGCCTAGTAAGTTATCAAAAGAAAGAATAACCATTGTACAGTCATTGTTCAAGATACACATCTCCTATGAAAAACAAAGGGCAACTGAAACTATTGAGTCAATCTAGGAAAGATGATAACTGAAACTTGTAATGCAATCAAACTTCTACAAGGCCTAGAAGAATTTTCTAATAAAAGCAAATGAGCACCACATATTGAATAACCACTTAAAACAACAGACAAACATCCTACATCAATCACCAGGAATGATCATAAAGGATGGGAAAACGAGGAGCCTCATACCAGCAGTTATCAAAAGCAATGTCCCATCTTCCTTCAAACTAGATTAGATTCTATCTGTAAATTAAATACCATGTTTAATCTCGATAACTCAGACTCGGTATAAATTTCTCTCACTAAAAATCTTCACACGGTATAGCAATGAGGGCTTAATTCTAGTTAAGGCATTTAACACAAAACCAATTAGCAATGAGCAGAAAACCAAACTCTTAACACTCCCTACACATCTGAAGCATCCATCTACTGCTAAAGATCAGAATATAACATGGTGAACTTATGGCAAGGACAATGGGGGAATCAATTGCTATGAAATAGCGAGTCACACCCAAAAGCCTCTTGTAGCCCAGATCTAATACCATGTGAAAGCATTCATCTCAAAACCAATTAACGATAACTGCAAACAACTAATTGTATAATTTGGACAATTAATCATTTTACATCTCATTCATACTTCCCATGTGATATGCATTTGTTTTCTCTAGTAACTCCTTCATATACTCCTATGCATGCTTCCAATGAAGCTGCTCTAATACCATGTTAAAGCAACCAACTCTAATCAATTAGCAATGAGTGGAGATATTGATAAGGCTAATATACTAGTTTAAGAGGTTTTACTTTACCGATGTGGGACAAGCTCTAACATTTCCTAAAGGCCGTATTAGTAATACCCATTCCAAAACTAGATACGGGTCTATAAAATATTCCCAGTCTTGCCAGCCAAAAGTCTATAAAAGACTTACCATACCTAGATCACAATAACAGTTGAGTTTTTACCATGAGGAATCGAGGATTGCTAGACGATTTAATATAGCCATGAGGATTGCTATCATATCATATATGAATCATCCCACTTGTTACAGAAAAGCATACCATTTTTTATGTAGTTCAAAATCCCGAGAACTGAGATTGAGAGTTGGTTGTAGGAGAGGACCAATCACATAACCTGGATGTATCGTCACCATGTCAATCCCATTCTCTTTTACAAATTTCCATGCAGCTTCCTCAGCCAATGTTTTTGAAAGTGGATACCATAGCTGAGGCATACAACACAGTTCAATCAAACAAATAGTGAAGATAATTAAAGCAATTTAACTTCTTTCCAACTACAGGGTTGAACAACAATACACAAAATAGATGATAATCAAGTAGCAATCAAGATCAAAATTTTGTTTTGTTTCCACCAAAACGAACGAAATGTTTGGGTTTTGGTGGGAACCGAAAACAAATTAGAGATGAAAATTTGAAATTCTGATGTCTTGATATATTTATCTGGTTTTAGAAAGAAAGCCCAAATGAATTTCCTCTGAAGCAGTTTTCTCTCAGCAAAACTCAAAACAACCGAAGAAATATAATACAAAACCCTAAACTGATTATTTTTTTATCCCAGGACTCTACCGCTAGCCCAATCTCCATACACCATTGATGGACTTCATCTCTGAGCCTATCAAACTTTTTCTTGAATCTTTTAGTTTTTTTTTTACAACTTAGCTATCCCAATAGATCACCAGTATTACCCCACTCACGTATCGAACTAATGTTGGACCTTTTGCAAAACTGTCTCTCCATATAAGGGGGTAAATCTATGGGTGGTGGCCCCAATGGACTACGTTTGGTAGGATATTTGAACCCCCCGACTTACCACTTATGAGAGGTTTATCTGGTGGTTGAACTACCACTAGGCTAACTCCTTGAATTAAAGTAGGATGAACTAGGTGGAAAAGTGCATCTAGAGTATTTTGTGATCGCCATATACCTCTCAAACTTGAAATATAAGTTCTATGCGACAACTATTGACAAATTAAACAATGCATTCTAGAACGTAATGTAGGACAATTAAGAAGCAATATGCTCAAAAACTAAGTGCGTAAGAAATGGTGATATTAAGATGGATGCATCGTAAAATCAGAAAGAGTAGAATTGGAATGAGTTTATTTATAATACAAGAGGTAGAACCAATAGATGATAAATTAAGAGATAATCAACTTAGGCGTTTATACATGTTTACAGAATACCTGTTGTTGAATCACTGAGGATAATGGATGAGATATCTGTTGATGGCAATGAGTAGGGCAGAGGTAAAACGAAATCAACTTTAAATAACATATTGACGAAAGAGAATTCATGTAGCTGATCCAAATTAGTTGATACAAGGCTCCATTTAGTTGAGTTGAGGATGCAAAGCGATGGCGAACATGTGCTCACCTTTGATTGCTCACAAAATACAGGATCTGAGAACCAAGTCTCATCAATTACAACATCTGGGTCTGGAGTATTTCTGTTGAACATGACTGATGCCATGGAAGATGTTACAACCACCCTTTTGATAGATGAAACTTTTGCACAGGATCTAAGAACATTAAGTGTGCCCTTCACAGCAGGGTCAACTAAGTCTGCCTGTAACATATAAACTAGATAATAAGCAACTCTTAACCCAATACAGCTATCAAGTATGGATTGATTGAAGTACAATTGGCTAAAGGTGTCAAAATGCGAGAAATGCTTTGCTTTCTAGATTTGTATCCAATTTGCATCCCAAATCAACAACGATGGTTGGATGAGTGGGTCCGTCAAAAAAAGTTATTGGGACCCACTGATTTAACCATCTTTATTGATCAGGAATGCAATATTAGAATATAAATTTGCAATGTGTAACATTACTCGTCAGAATGCATATCTATATCAATTCTTTTTCCTCGAGTGTTCTGTAGTAAGGGAAAAAAGTATTCATAACACTTTGCAGCTGAAAAAAGGAAAGCCATGAGGGTTTTGTCATTGTGGTGTTTGAAGAGGACTAGATTTATATATATAGTCTGCATGTGAATAGATTGTTCGTGATTTAAACATGTAATATCTTGGTCATGATAGAGTAACCTTACTATAAAGTCATAACAAACCAGTAAAAGTTTGAGAATGCACCTGAGGGTCAGTGACTGAAAAGATAACAGGAGAGGTTGTACGGAAGACACCTTCACAACCATCAACCACAGAATCAAAAGATCCTTCCTCCATTAAGTTTTCTTTGAACAAATGTAGTCTTTCATTAGCTCCATCAAGTGCAAGTAGGTGGGCAGTCTTCTTCTGATCATCTGTAGGTATGTATAACAGAAACAGAGACAATTAAAATAAGGGAGAATTACACCCAGACCCCTTGAGGTTTGTCACTTAATCACTCAGACCCCTGACATTTGAAATATTACACACAACTCCCTGAAGTTTGTATGCGCATAATACTTAGACCTCTACTGTAAATATATTAGTTAATAAATTACACTTAGACCCCTGAAATTTCTAGGCATAAAATACTTAGATCCCTTAAGTTTAAAATATTATACTTAGACAAAAAATACTCCAATCAACGATAGGATATCAAATATTTTATATTTTACAACCGAAATTTATGTTCTATTGTATCATTTATTGAAATAAAATCAAAAATAAAAATTCAATATTTTTCTTAAAAAATTGTAATTAGTATACAATTATATTATTATACAAAGAGTACACAATCAAACCTCCCTATTATTGTCAAAAAAACAAAGCTAACATTTACTGTCCCCATAAACTATTTGGAAGTTTTACCGCTAATTTTGGGTATTAATCATAATCTGTTGCTGAACCTATCCATAAAGAAACATAAAGTAGAAGGAAAACTATGACAGACAAGGTACCAGCTACAAGGGGAGAGGCTAAAATGAGTGAGACCAGGGGGGTCATGGCCCTCCTCTGAGGTTCTAAAATTAGCTTGTGGCTTATTTAATTTTGGTGAACCATTGTTGAAATCATAAACATGCTCTCCTCTAAAATATCAATATTCTAAACACTATTTATTCTAGGCTATACATCTTTTTTACCCTGATAAGTTAGCCCTGCAGAGTCTAAATCCAGGCTTTGCCCATCAGCTACTGAATGGTGGGATAAGTTATAACATTTTAACCTCAGGCTACATCATATATGATGATTAATAGTGTCACATAGATTATAAGGAAAGATAGCTTCCATCTAAGGTAACAAATCTTGGGGAATCTATCTGTGAAAATTGAACAGACAAGGAAAGACATGATAGACAAATGGAATTTGACCTGTAGGAGGTTCAATGAGAAGCCATGTAGGAGGTTCAAAATTTATTACATTTCTCAGTTGTTATCATATACCCTAAATGCTGTTTCATGTTTTCCATCTGATTTACTTATTTTGCCAGGCAACATGAGGACTTGACGCATTGATGCCAAGGTCGAGGGACCAGTGCCTCAATGTTATTACTTGTTTGATGCTGCACATAACATGTGCATATTATTATCTCACAAACAAAAAAGATAGGGCGAGTCTTCAGAAGGATATATCATACCAATTTCAGAGTTTTATGTTTCTTAGACTCCCATTTTTCTAAGGATATTCTGCCTTCATATATAACCTAAAAGCATACAATTACTGAAATTATTAAAAGTGTTATCATATCCAAAACTTATATTACTTGAGTGACTCTATTGCATAGGCTATCAAACTAACAGTTCTACAATTCTCTAATCTTTCCCTCTATCATAGAACTCTTTGATCCATTCCACAGTTTTTTAAGTGTTTCACATAATCCACCACACAGTTTCTCATTCCCTAAGTAAGCTGTTTTCAAAACAACGATGAAGAATATGCACCAGTTTACACCAATGATTGACTATAGTTAAAAATATGGTCGAGAGAGCTAAATTCAAAAAGTTGAATTACCTTCAAAATTTCTTAAATCCAAACAAAAATTGAAAGAAAGAACAGAAACTCCATGAAACACAAAAAAATTAACATTATGTGCATTTTCTAAAGGTGTGACCTGACCCACTTCAATTATTTTTGTTAGTAGCCGCAAACATGTAACATAAAGTGAAGTGCTAATCCCAAAAAACGTACTTCTCAGGAAGGTTGAGGGCAAGGTAAATATCGCATAATATATTTAGAGTCTCGGAAGAGTGTGTTATTGTCCCGCCTAAACAGTATCTGCCAGTAGCTGAAGAAATCTCAAATGCTTGAACATAGGCATACGCAACATCTCTACCATCAACATATCTATATGTTGCATTCGAATAGACTTCCTTCCCTGCATCACATAATATTTAAGTACTTGCATCATAAGAACATATGCAATTGCACCAGGAAAAGAAAAAAGATTTACGTATGTCACACTTTCCTAGGAATTGAAAATTGAATTCGGCTGGTTAAAGATGATCAGCAACCGGAGTAATAATATTTTGCCATTTATTGCAGCATGGGTGGAGATCATTGTTCCAGCGGCCAGATTCCACCATGGGTAATAACTAGTTTAACTTCCCACAGAAGTGGAAACAGAGAATATAATTATAGAGATGCATGTGTTCTGTCAAATACATACATACATATATATATATTCTCAGGCTGGATACTACACTACAACACCTCACAGTTGATCAACACAATGCCTGGTATCCTTTGAATTTATTTCTGCTTCTTTGTCGCTCTTCTATGCTTTTTCTGATATGTTCCTTCATGCCTGATCCTGCATGATCTTCTTAAATATCTTTATTGTTGTGTTTGCTGAGTGTATTATGTAAAGCTACAATGTGTAGCTTCAAGACATCATCCTAACAAATTGACAAACCTACAAGCCAATTTTACGATAATCTTAGCTTCCAATTAAAGTTAGCAGGACACAAATGAATGTCATTCATATGCTCAATAAGCAAATAAAAGATTAAATAATCATCAAGTGGGTCATTTTTATCAAGACATTGGAATACCAACTGATAAACAGAGAAGGACATGGGATCATTACAAGTATTGAAACTTGTAATGAGGCTGAAGAAGCAATGAGCAGCTGGCTGCCCCTTTATATTTCAAATTACAGAGCAAATGAGATAAATCATTTCCAGATGGATTATCTCTCGATCACAATTCTTTCTGGGACCACATCCTAAATCAATAACCACTTATTAAATAATAAAAAATTGTATATCCATCACCAGGAATGACCATAAAATGATGGGAAAAACGAGGAAGCTCATACCACTTGTTATCAAAATCAATGACCAGTCGCCCTAAAACTAGAAATGATTCTACCCACAACCTGGATGATACCATGTTTGCTCTTGATAACTCGAAGCCATTGTAAATTTATCTCCATCAAATCTCCCCAATGGTACACCAATGAGGGCTTGATTCCTACACGAGTTAAATTAATAATTGAGATGAGGTATCTATGAAGGAGAGAAAATCATATGCATCATCCTATTTGTTATAGGAAAGAATACCATTTTTTATGAAGTTCAGAATCCCTTCAGAAGTGAGATTGGGAGTTGGCTGTAAGAGAGGACCAATCATATATCCTGGATGTAATATCACCAAGTCAATCCCATTCTGTTTTGCAAATCTACATGCAGCTTCCTCAGCCAATGTTTTTGAAAGTTGATACCACCGCTGAGACATACACCACAGTTCAATGAGGTAAGATGCCAAGAATCTAACTATAGCATTTGATAAGAACCAATCTGGAAAGTCATTGAGGCATACCAACCACAATTACAGTGACATTAATAAACAAATTAACATACAGAGTGTTATAAACATTTGACTGGACATATTCTATGCAAAGCAGGGGCCGTCAAAATAAAGGGAAATAAATATTTTCATTAAGCAACCGGTAAAAAACAATTCGATGTCACGGATGTCAGGGCTGTGTTTTCTAACTTCAAGCAAATTAGTAGAGCCGTGATTTCATTTGCAAAACCTGCAAATGAAAAATGCAGAGGAGGTCTAATCGAATTTTACTCGGCTTGAATTTTAATACATAAAAAAATAGAAAACAGAGGAGGTCTAATTGAAGATATGCTTATCTAGAAGGGGTGTGGATGAAGTTTGTCATCAAATATATCATGGACAATTTAATAAAATTACATTCTAGTTAATATTTTTAATTTGATAGGAATGTGAGTGAAGATTCAAAAAATAGAGAAGTGTGTTTGAAATTTTGCCTTTTTTTTTTGGTGGGGGATATGCAGGAGATAATTATTTTTTTTTTTTTTAACGTTGAAGTATCTAAGTCAACTTATACGACTAATCCCTTCTCGATCTGGTCAAAAACATGTCATTTATACCGGAACTACGATATTTATAAGGGTAATTCTCTTATAACTTAGTTCCAGAGGTTGCTAAAATTTGAATTCAAGAGGTTTGAGTTTATAACTCATCTATTTACCACTTAAATTATCTTTTGAAGTCGAGGGTATAAATTCAAGTTATGTTTTATTAGATCGATATTATTTCCAAAATCTCGAATCATAAATAGAAGGGTAATTTTTTTTTATGATTTCATTAATAAACGAGAGATTAATTGCTTATTAATGTCTCTCATTAATACTAAATATGAATGACATCTCATATTTGCTTCGGGCCACCATCCATAGAGTGTACATAGACGATTCTTCACCTTTTGAGAGTATATTTTCCTTTTAACTCCTGTAATGATTAATGTGATGAAATTAATAGTACAGTTGCTAATTTCTGACGGAGAAAGAAGAATACACTAAATAGCTTGGGATAACATGCGTGTAGCAAAATCTCGTAGAGGTATGAGACTTAGATATCTAGGGGCTTTTAATCTAGTTATGTTGATTAAAAAGTTTAGAGGTTAGTTAAACATCCTGAGTTCATGTTTTATAAAGTTTTACAAGCAAGGTCTTTCCTACCTCTGCTTTGATGGAAGTCTAGGCTGGAAGGCGATGGCGAATGAGAGATGGTGGAAGTGTTTGTTTGAGTGAAGAATGATAGGTGGATCCCCAGGCCTTTTCCTTTCAAGATTATTAGCCCATTACCAAAATTGGAAGAGAATTTTAGAGCATCTCTAACCCTTTCTGCTTAGGAGTCTCTACCACATAGCGAGCTTTCACATATTGTCAACACAAAGAACTAAACAAAATTAGAGAAGAGTTTAGTAAAAATTGAGAATAATCTATTCCAAAAAAAAAAAATCAATAGAAATGAGTTTAGTACAGTCTCTTCATAGTATTGTTTTTGCTGCCTCTATCACCGATTGAGGCACACGGGCTCAAATTAAACAAAACCTAGAGATTGGGGTATTTCTGTTGCGGCATTTCAACAAACACTTCATGTGCTTTATATTGGGAAGAGGAGGAAGCTGGTGGTTGTGGCAGTAGTCTGATGAAAGGGTGGGTTTGGGGTCGCAAATGGTGGGAAAAAAAGAGGAGAAAGAGGGAGGGAGTGAGAGAGAGGGGTGTGTAAAATATGTGACAGAACAGAATTCAACCTTGCAGGGTAGATTTCCCAAACTAAACATTAGAAATTTAGGGCATAGTCCTTTAAAATTTATGGCATGAATTACAATATGCATTAAACGAAGTAAGTTGATCACAACAACAATGAAGAAAAAGTGAAGAAAAATAACAAAAATGAAAGTCTTACATCCCACTGAAAGTAAATCAAGGTACCTTTTCCGATTAGCCTAAAAAGGTGAGTAAAAATTGATTGTTTGTGCAATTCGGCTTCTAGCACCGATATTAACTTTGCCCAATTAAGAAAATCATCATATGTGGTTGAACAGGAGAACCCCAATACACCACCTATAGTTAGCATCGACCAACCCAAACCCCTATAAAAGGTGAATAACTAGGGGTCAAGAACGTCCACACCTTCCCTCCCCTTATTTTCAGGCCTCATATTTGGCTCATCATAAACATTTGGCGAAACTTGGTCAATTCAATGAAAAATAGGGAATTAGAATGCCAAGAGAACGCTATGGTCTAATATCTTTGATAGCTTCCAATGTATCGACTACCACAAAAGAAAAAAAAATGTATACACACGGCCTAAACCTTGTCAAGTCCGATGCTGAAACAAAATCTCAAATCCAGTAATTTCAAATTCAAAATAATGTTTCTATTTTGCTAAAATAAAAAAATTACAAAAAGCAAAGCTCACAATTTACTACAGGAAACCATATATAAACACATTAAAATTTTACCAAAATTCAAACCCAAAAAACCAATTAAGTCGTCTATCGAAATTTGAACAAAAAACTCATAAAATTCATATGCTCGGAGTCTATCGAAATTCACATCAAAACCATTCTCTTATTATAAAGAGATAATGAAATAGACTGAATAGCTATTTACGAAGACCAATCAAAGTCCACACCAAAATTCAAATCAAGACACATAAACCAAAACCCCAAAGGTTCAACCTTTAGTGTTATAAATCTTAAAGAACTAAGAAAATGTCAATCACACATGCAATCTTGGAAAATAGTGGACTCACTCAACAAAATTATTAAGTGTAGTAGCACAAAATTGAACAAATGATTGATAGCAAAAACAATCTAGAATGTCATATTAAAAACCCACTTAAAGATTTCTTTTTTTTTTCTCGACAACCAAACAGAGTGTTTAAAAAACCTAATACAAATCTATTTAAATTCAATAAAAAAGAAACTCTAAAACATTAAGAGATCAAATACCTAGTATAAGAGAGAGGTCAAAATTTGTTGCACATCAAAAACCAAAGGAACAATAACCAATCAATCATTCCTTAATCAGGAAAGTAATTTATTTGAGCTCAACTCCAGTACTCAATGAATATGCAGTATATCACATAAATCAAATGACATGGATTGATAGAAAACGAAGGGAACAACTAAAAGTTGTGATAGAAAGCCACAATCGACCATAGTTTGTATGCTGAAATCAGAATTTCTAAAAAAGAGTATAAAAAAAAACAATATTAGGGTGAGATTGACAAATAAAATCATACCAAAAATCCCTAAATAAACCATAATTTGTACCCTCCTAAATTAATTGGTCGTGATGTGTGCAAATACAATTCTGTGTGTGTGTGTGGGGTGTGTGTGAATATGAGTGTTGGTGCAGGGATATGCACACGTGTGCTGTGCAGTGGCAGT
>JAHQCQ010019346.1:0-11768 GCA_023539305.1 Ilex asprella | reverse complement strand
TTTTCTTAAGAGATAAAAAAATTAGTCTTGAATTTTTGATTCAAGATATGTGTAAGACATGTTAGTTTGAGATAATTAATTAAATAAATAAAATTAAAATTAATTATATTTAATATAAATGTGTTAAACAACGTCCTTGTTTTTTTTTTAAATCTTAAATTGATGAACTTTTTTTAATCAAAATTCTATCATTGTGTCTCATACAAATTCAAAATGTTACACTACATAGATGATATTAACAACAAATTTGACCAATTTAATTATTATGTTAGAGAAAAATTTGTGTTCTAAGATCAGTCGTAATCGTTGACTGATTGGAGGGAAAGTATTAAGAAAAACAAATGTTAATTTCATAACCGTTGGATGAATGAATTTGAGATCGTAAGATATATTCAACATTAACCGTAATCGTTGACTTTTGGGTTGGAATATGAAGGAAAAAATTTATAATTGTTTAATTGTTAGATGAATGAATTTGAGACTGTAGGATCGACTTATTGAAACCGTCTTTGGTTATATTATAGATATTATAGATAAATCAATGAAATATGATAGAATTGACTTAAAAAAAATTAATCTATGCACATAGAATAAAAATTGAATATTAATTTATATACATGTAATCAAAATCGAGTTAAATCTAATACAAATTAAAATTTTAATTTATGACAATGTTTATTGACAAAATATTTTCTACCAAAAAGAAATCTACAAATATCATTTATAAAATATTATTTTTTAATTAGTACAAGTTATTACCAAATTATTAATTTATAATAATATATTAGCGTTAAATTTTCTTAAGAAATAAAAAAAAATTGTCTTGAACTTTTGATTCAAAATATGTGCAAGACATGTTAGTTTGAGATAATTAATTAATTAAATAAAATTAAAATTAATTATATTCAATAGAAATATGTTAAGCAACGTCCTTATTTTTTTTATCTGTTAAATTAATGAGTTTTTTTTAATCAAAGTGTTATTATTGTGTTTTATAAAGATTTAAAATATTATACTACACAAATAATATTAAACAAGAGCTAATTATTATGTCATAGAAAATCATGTACTTCAAAATTAACAATAATTGTTGACCTGTTGGAAGAGAAAATATTAAGAAAAAAAATTATAATTTCTTAACCGTTGGATGAATGAATTTAAAACTGTAGGATGTGTTCCAAGATCAACCGTAATCGTTGATTTTGGGGAGAGAGATATATTAAGGACAAAAATTATAATATATTAACCATTGAAAAAATAAATTTGAGATAGTAGGATCAACTTGTTAAAGCCGTCTTGGTTTATATTATAGTCTGACTTAAAAAAATATTAATTTATATACATGTAATCAAAATCGAGTTAAATCTAATAAAAACTAAAATTTTAATTTATCAAAGATCATATCGCCAAAATATTTTATATCAAAAAATTATCTATAAATATCATTTATAAATATTATTTTTTTTAATTAGTACAAGCTATTACAAAATTATTAATTTATAAGAATATATTAGCGTTGAGTTTTCTTAAGAGAAAAAAAAAATTAGTCTTGAAATTTTGTTTCAAGATATGTGTAAGACATGTTAAATTGAGATAATTAATTAAATAAATAAAATTAAAATTAATTATATTTAGTATAAATGTGTTAAGCAGTGCCTTTGTTTTTTATTTGATGAGCTTTTTTTAATCTCATTGTGTCTTATAAAAATTCAAAATGTTACACTACACAGATGATATTAATGACAAATTTGATCAATTTAATTACTATGTCAGAGAAAATCATGTATTCCAAGATCAGCATTAATTGTTGACCTGTTTGGAGGAAAATATGAAGGAAAAAATTATAATTTCTTGACCATTAGATGAATGAATTTGAAACTGTAGGATGTGTTCCAAGATCAACCGTAATCGTTGATTTTTATTAGGGGAAAATATTAAGAAAAAAATTATAATTTCTTGGCCGTTGGATGAATGAATTTGAGACTGTAGGATGTGTTACAAGATCAGTCGTAATCATTGACTTTTTAGAAGGGAAAACATTAAGAAAAAAATGATAATTTCTTGACCGTTGGATTAATGAATTTGAGACCGTATGATCGACTTGGTGAAGCCGTCCTATTTTATATTATAGATGATTAGTCATACAGTGCAGTAAAAGTAACTTGTATTCATACTTATTTGATGTTTTCATGCTAATGAGCATACAATGGTATGATGTACATTTTCCTACGGGCATTTTCTAGATACAGGAATAATTTCTCCTCCAATCATATTTTCAACTTAATTGCCCCCAACAAAATCATGCGTTAATCAGACAAATGTGTACCCGACCAAATAAACGTAATTCCACAATCAGTCATTGTTCATTCAACATTAAAGGATGTTCTATGAAAAAGGAAATCTATATAATAAAACAGGAGTATGTTTGAATTTTATCCCAGTCATATTTTCTCCCCCAAAACCATCACCACTTACCTCACCCATCATCCCTTTGTCATACCCAAACATCAAATCACATCACTCATTTCTATCACATGTTATGATGCACAAATTAGTTTGCACACCACAGTCAAGTTAATAATATAAAATACAGTAAAATAGGTAGAGAGAGAAGATAAGGTTTATAGTGGTTCGGTCAATCAAGACCTGCGTCCACATTCAATGACTGAATTCGCTGAGAATTTTATTAACTCCGGTATATTAGGAGAGTAGAGAATTACAAGAGAGAGAAGAGATGAACTTGATTTTGTGAAATGCCTCCAAGTGATGGGAGAGTTTACAATTTATAGTCATCTGCGTAGTAATTGCATAGTCAGTCTGACGGTCATAACAGATTGGGGGTAACTTAATAGTATTAAATAGCCTGATGACCTCTCATCTCCTCAACGGGCAAGGGTAAGACTCTTGGATGACTCTCACTCTAAGGTGAAGAGGAGGAGGCTTTTGGATGACCCTGCATGCTCCTCTCCTAATGTAGCTCCTTGAGCTTGATGAGATGTTCCATGCTGATGTAACTCTTTGAGCATGATAAGCTTGACCGGGTTGACCACATTGGATTGAATTTACTAGACCTCTTGGAGTTGGGCCTCTTGGGCTTGTAACATGAGTTGGGCTTGGTCCATTAACATGTTTAATCATTTATATATTTCTTCTCTAATCGTGTTACAAGATCAGCCGTAATCGTTGACTTTTTGGAAAGGAAAATATTAAGGAAAAAATGATAATTTTTTTATCGTTGGATGAATGAATTTGAAACTGTAGGATCGACTTGTTGAAGTCGCTCTGTTTTATATTATAGATTGTGTTCAATGCTAAGACCCACTCTTAATTCCATGATGCCAATATATTAGATTCTCAAATAAGATTCCTAAATCATATCTCAATAGTATTTCATTAAAAACATTGAAGATTGAACTAATAATGAATAAGAAAAGGTTATCCAGTGTACGGGTTCTCTTAATTGCTAGATCTGGAAAGAGTCAAATGTATACAATCTTACCCGTCATGTGGAATACTTCTGGGAATTGAATTATTGATGTCTAGGTCATAATGGAGAAACCTTACATTTGCAACTGTTACCGAATAATTTTCATATTATATAAATAAGTTAACAATTGTGAGAAAGAGAGGGTAAATTTTAGAGAAGGAGAACGACAAGTTTCAGAATGATTTCTTGAACACATTTTGACAGATTCAATAAAACAAATATTAAGTTCACTTAATTGAAAGTAAAAAATTTTTAATCTAAATGTAAAAAATAATTAAGTAAATTAAAAATGTATGAGTTCTTTTTTTTGGGGGCGAGGGGTGGGGGTGACAAAATTGAATGGGTAAAGTTCCCCCATTAAGGCCTATGTAGCTCCACCCCTACCGTGGGAATCTTCAAAGCTATTTTCCAACTAAAGCTATAATTTCTAGCCTTCAAATTTTCCATTGATAATCCATGCTTATTCCTAGACCTTGAAACCAACTTTGAAATTACCAAATAATCTCTCTTTCCTTCACCACTCCCTTCCCACAAAAAAAATATCTCATCATCTTTTCAATTCTGATAGCAATCTTACATTTTAAGAAGTACGGACACAAACTTGGATACAATACGACACGAACAAGATATTTTTCAAAAAAAAAAAGGACACGAACACTTTGAAAATAAGCTATAGATAATTGTGTTTTCTATATAAACCTATATAATTTATGGCAAATATAGTGATAATTATATATTATTCATATAAAACTAAGTATTTTATGATAGGTAAATGTTATGTCTAGTTATCTAGTTGGACCATAGCATCATAATTGTCAATAATCATTAATTTATTTTGTACACGTGTACCCAACATATATACTTTAAATGATTACTCTAATTTTCTCAATTCCTCTTTTTTAAACTTTTATGCATCCTTTGATTTTATTATTATATTTTGAGTACAACTTCAACATGTTTAGCCTTGAGAATTATATGTTCTTTCATAGTCTAAGATACTTATTAGTCAAAATTTTAAGCTTTGTTAATCACATATCAATACATGCTTATTGTTTAGTAGTAGACATGGCCTAAAGAAGTGTCGAACACAACACCAAAGAAATGTTGAACACATGTCCGAAATTATAATTTTATTATTTAATTATGAAAACAGATAAAAAAATATTCAACACCTATCCAAGAGTATCCGAGAAGTGTCGGCGTCCGACACATGTCTGACACAGATACGTCACCTTCTTGAGAGTATTCGTACTTCATAGCTTACATTGCACCTTAAATAGAGATAGAAATAAGTAGGTCTATTAGTCAAAACTAATTAAATCAAAGTTAACCTACCTTCTCTAGAAATAAATGCTCTCTTTCACCATCTAGTCTTTTACTAACTTTCTCCACCATAAGGTCCCAAAAAAACCAAGGATAATAAATTCCCTCCCAAACGAAGACCAAAATATGGGATCCCCAACAAAGTGAATTGAGGATCCTATATCCACTTATGTCTCTTGTTATGTTAATGACCAATTTAGTGCCAACCCATTAGAAAATCAGAATCCTACTATAAGAAATTAAGAAGTAACTGAATGTCCCATGGTACACAATAGTGCAATCTAAACTCCCATGCAAGTGCAATTAAGACAGATAATCTCTATGAACTAACCATGGCAAGAATATAAGACTTAACAACAGCTAAGGACCCTTTGAAAAGCAAACAAGGAAAGACCACCACTAAATCAGCCAGTTCTAGTTTTGTAGATTATATTTTGAATAGAATTATCTAAACTATTGAATCAGATGCTAGACCAACTGACTAAGAATAATGAGAACTAAGACTTTAAACTCCCTATTTTTAACAGGTTCTAGCATGCTTATTATGCATCTATCTTTTGTAGGTGGACAACACTTGAGACTTGACTATAACAATTAAGACCCCAAAGTTCTCTCGAATAAGTGATCGCATACATCACAACTTGCAACCAGTAAAACCAGACCCTTTGCCAACTGGCATTTTGACATCCAATTTTTAGGCTTATTGGCTGGAAAATAAAGTTTGAGCTGTTTTCCCGCCTCACAACTGATCATCCATTGGGTGAAACCAGTTTCACCAAATGAGAAGCTTGGTGATGAAAAAGAAAACTCAATTGGATTGAAAACTCTTTTGCCAAATTACAATTTTTAGATTCCAAACTGCTAAAATGCGCTAATTATTGCTCAAGTTCATGATAAAACAAAATCATTATGATTAACAATAGCATAACAGATCAATTTAACAGCTTCGAATCAAATATGACTCCCAAAATTCAAAAACAATTTTAGACACAAATAATACTCATCAAAACCACAAGCCAAAGTTTCAACAAAATCCCCATCAAACTACGTTTCCCTACTGTTAATCTATCAGGTGAAACCCAATTTTCCGAACGAGAAATTCCAGATTCCGAGTGGCCAAAAAAAACGAAGAAACCCAAACAAAAACTTTATTTCTCCAAATTTCAACAGCTACGTGATAATTAAAAAGTCACGGAAATCTCAACAAATTCCAATTCACAGAGCCTATTACACATCTTTTCCAAAAAATTCCCCAAATTTTACACTAAATCGACCCAGAAAATAAATCAAGATAATCAGGCTAAATATAGATCCCAAAGAGCCAAATCTAAATAGCAAATAAAACATGGACATGTACACACAAACGATGTTATATACACACACGCACAGAGATAGAGGATTTACAAATTCTTTGACGATGCCTTTGTAGACAAGGACTGGCAGAGCTATGCCGAAGAGGCCAACAAGGGCAAAGTTGCGGCGGGTCCACCTGAAGTTGTGCTCAAGGTTCTCCCTTGCTGTGCCCCACTCTTCTATCCACCTGTTCTTATTTGCCTCCATTCCTCCCCCCATCTTAGCCCTTTGCTTTGCTCGCTCTTCTACACTTCTCTCTCTCTCTCTCTCTCTCTCTCTTTTCAGACTGCGCTAGCAAACATTTCTTTGCTTTATACCTTTTTATCATCCGAGAGATAAGATGATTCCAACGGATCATCACGGGTTAATCGGATGGTCAGGATCGCACTCAGCAGAAGCGTTTGTACTGACCATCTCCACTAGTCCTCCTAAAAGACCATTTTCTTAAAGAGCGATGTAATTGGATTTAATTTATTGATTTAATTTATTGATCTAATTTATTATAACATTTGTATTGACTGTGAGTTCCATTAAATATTGAAACTTGATGTGTGAATTTTCATTAGTTACTGTATTTTGGTAACTTTGTCAGTTTTAATAATTTAATTTCGGGTTTATGTGTGTATTTGTATTCAGTTTTTTTGTAAAAGTGGCAAAAAAGGCTATTTACAATAGAAAATTTGTTTCATTTGGCAAACTTGTGTTGTTTGTGAATTAAAAAACTTGTTTCATTTTTTATTTTTCGGGGACAGATTTTTTCCTTTGTTTTCTTGTTTTCTTTTGGGTTTTGATAAATTTTTCTTTCTTGTTTTTTAAATTACTTATTAAAGGGGTGTTTATAGCATGGAAAGAACTTAGTTACTTATGGAGTGCGTATATAATGATGGGCTCAGTAAAATGTTAATAAGGAATTAAATGGAGTGGGAATTGATATTTTTGGGGTGGGAAAAGCCTCACCCAAAGTTAAAATAGAGAGTGAATTTTGACACACTACTATAATAGGATTCTCTAGTCTTATCATTTTATTATTTTATGTTTTATCTTTTTTGGAAATAAATTTGAATTCGCTCCCATTTTCCTCCGTTATTTTAGCCAACTTGAAGGAAAGAGGTTGGTTTGGATGAAAAGAATGAGATACGTTTACCCTAAATGTCTTAGACAATGTAAATGTCTTACACCAAAGGACAAATATATCTTTTTTCTATTCCCCCAAAAAAAAAAGGTGGGACTATTCCCACCCCTTAAATCTTTTTTTCACCTCATTTAATCATCTTACTTCAAACTACTAAGTTCACCCTATCTGTATCCACCCCATTAGTTACTAAGTTCATCCCATTTATATTCATTCAATTAAACTATTAAATATATGTCAAAGAAACAGAAATAAAAATAATAATTGAAGCAAAATTTCAATGTTCCGAGATGATCAATATTATTTTGAGGTATTTTGAAATATTTTGATATATTTTCACTGATGTCTTTGGAATGTTTTGAACTATTTTAAGATATTTTGACTACTATTTTGAAAATAATTATTAATTTTTATTATGCTTCTAAAATATTTGTGTACCGAAATAATACACTAAAATAAAAATTTTATCATTGTCTTTTTGGTAAGTTGAAATAAAATTGAATGAATTTAATTTTTAATTTGTAAATGTAGGCATGTAGGTTTAGTAATTAATGGGGGTGAGTATAAATGGGGTGAACTTAGTAATTTGAAGTAAGATAATTAAATGGGGTCAAAAATGAGATTTAAGGGGTGGGAATAGCCCTCACCCAAAAAAAAAAAAGAGTATAGAGTAAGTTTGACTCTCTGAATGTAGAGAGCTAAATTTGACTCTTTATTTTAGAGAGTCTAAATAAAGAATCCATTGAAGATGAAATTTTAAGAGTGGATTTTCTATAATAGAGAATTGAGTGAGACTAGATAGTCTATTGGAGATGTTCTAAGTGGTCATCCATTCCCGTTCAATTCTTTATTTTGAAGGGTACTTAAAAATTAATCTCTATTATCTTTTTATTTGTACAAATTCATATGTATATAATAAAGTAGAGTTGTTTTTAAATTTCAAAGACCAAAAAGACTCAAGTTGTTTTGGGATAAAATAAAACATCATCGGATGGACGCGGTAATTTCAACTTATCTTAAGCTATTAACGTGTAAGATCATTCAAAAATTTTAATCAGACCTGCCAGATTAACCCCTTAAAAGTTTAATCCCCCCTAAAATGTGTAAATTTTGAATCCCTCAAATCACCCCTTATGTGTCTAATCATCTGCCCTCCCTCACTGTCTTCTATCTCTCTTCTCTGTCCAATAACGCCTCCTTTTTATTCTTCCTTATTTATCCCCCATTGTGCTCTCTATATCTCTTCTATCTGTTAGCACTGCCCCAACAACCAGCCATCGACACCATCAAGCACCACCAGCAATGCCACCATGTATGTCCCCCACTCTCTCCTCCTCTCTCACCCTCTATCTCTCCATCGCCGCATCACACAAACAACATGCACACACAATGCACACATACACATCAATTAGGACACACATCCCTATGCATAGCACACATTGACGCTGCAGTCACCCTCACACATGCTTCGAAGGTATTTGACCAAATGAAAAACATCGACTCGGAAGGTTTTTGGTTTAATGAAAAACATAGCTCCAAATTATGCATTGAATCAAAAGCTTTAGATATGACGAGATTTAACCCATTTATAAGTAATCAAAAGCATTAGGAATACAAAGTACAAAACATTAAAGGAAAGTACCATCCATCAATTGAGGGAGACATATAATAATAAAGCATAACTGAAAATACAATTATCATAACTCAAGTAATGTTACACAAGTCCTTCCCCCCTCACTAAAGAGCTAATGAAAAACTACCCACTCTTCTTAGTCATAGACAACTCAGAAAAGTGGGTGATGTTCATTCCTTCAAGTAAGATTGGAATTACAATACAAAACAATAATAGAAAAACAAAGTTCCTAACTCTACCATGAGGTTAGATTGAAACATCACCACCCGTCCTTTGCCAAGGCAAGCTAGGAAAAGTGAGAGAGGTTCAACTATCCAAATAGGAAGAGGTCTTCAAGAAATGTAGAAGAGAGTGGGTTAGGGAAACTTTAAACTGTAACTAAAGAATGAATTAAAAAACTGGCAGGAGGGGGTATTTATAGAAGGGATTGGGCAGCAACTTCCATAATGAGCCAATCAGATTCAAGTGTTGCCACAACTGACTAATGGGAGAGAAAGAGGTAAGTCGGCTCGGATGCCAGCTTACACCATTTAGATGGTGATTCTTCTCTTGAATTCCGACAGTTTCTCCTTGGGACTTGAGCTGATGCGGGGCCTTCACCATTCGTATGGTGTTCCACCGTTCGGATTCTGGCAATGTGGCTTTAATGTTCTTTTTTGCACTTTAACCCCTCAGCTTTCTAATTACGCTCTTTTAGACCTTGTAATTTCAAAATAACATAATTTCACCCATTAGTATAAATATACTTTAACTTTTAACACTTAAAATTTTTAATTAATCCTTAAATTCTTATAAACAATGCAACATTTTAGAGTTAATTTGTTGGTTCCTTATGGGGTTTCATCCTCCTCACTACTCTCCAAAGTTACATTGAGTGGGTATCGTGTTTATAACTCAGTCAATTACCGAGGTCTTCTCCTCATAAAAAATGATTGGCTCAAGTGAAATGTAAAAGAAAATAAAAACTCCAAGTCTTTTTGGTTGTAGAATTTAGCAATTAAGAAATAACAATTAAAAGAAAGACCGGTTAATCGGCAGAGTTCATCTCACTATAAACATGTATTTTGACTCAATTTCTATAACTCATTTGAGATTATACTCAAACACACTCAAATATAAAATATTCATTTAACACCCAATTGAAAATAACAAACATATATTGAAGTCAATTGATTTGATTTTGAAAGAACTACACTCATTTCGATTGCAGTGATTCCAAGAATTACCCGTATCAGATTTACTGTCTACGGGTAAGCAAAAAGATATAAATATCAAAAGTGATTCTAAGTTTAATCATTCAAATAACCCAAAATATTTAATCATTGGAAAAACCATAATTGAGTCAAAATCCCCAACTCACGAATGAGACTGCCTCATCCAATCAAACTGGAGTATGACTACTCACTTATTATCAAATTGAAAATAAAAGCAATTAAAGAAAACCTGTTTGTAATTTAAATCAAAGAAAACAAGAATTGAAATTGCAAATAAATTAAAATACCTTAAATTGAATTGCAAAAATGTAAATCATTCATAAGAAGAAATTGAATGTAATTGCATTGCAAGAATTTGATAACTTGAAATAAACAAAGCTTGTAACTTGAATAATGGAGGTAAAAATCTTGAAAGCAGAAACCCTAATTCTAAACCTAGGAGAGAAGAAAGAAGAAAGAACAATGAGAGATAGTCTTCTAAAGGTGGTTTTTAGCGATCTTTTCTCTCTTTGCTAGACTTAGTATTTATAGGAGGTCTTGTACTGATTTTTTTCCCTTTGATCCCCCAATCATGGTCTCTTAAATATTTAGTAGATTGCCTTTCCAAATATATCCTCGTAGCATAATTATAGTAACCTACAAGTAGGAAGCAAAAAATGTCCAACCGGTAGAACTATTCACTGTTTTGCACAAACTATTGGTCTTCTCTTCTTCCAGTAGAACACCTTTCTATTTTAAACCTAGTTGTAGAACAACTCTATGTTTTACTTCTACCAGTAAGAATTAATTTCTATTGGTAGAACCAAATTCTGCCTCTAGTTGAACCGATAGAAGACCTACCGGTAGAACATATATTTTCTTCAATTATGCTTGTAGTGACCTTGGTTTGACTCCTGAACCTCCTAGCTCATCCTCCAAGTCCTCCATAACATGAAATGATGATTTTTTTTTTGGTCAGGAACATGAAATGATGTTCAAAGCCTCACTTTTACATGTATTCACCTGCAAACACCAATTTCCTCAATAAAATACAAAACTAAGCTAAAACAGACGAATTAAGCCACTAACATAGCTAAGATGGATGACATGAGACCTATAATATGCAATATTATGCTCTTATCACACCCTCCAACTTAGAATTTGCTAGTCCTTTAGCAAACCAAAAACAAACTAACATAAAAATTTCTAGCATTACATTATAAATTCTAGAACTCAGATAACAAATATCATCAAATTGAAATGCATATGCTTAAAGAATAAATGGCACACCAATGGAATCAAAAATTTTCATATATATATCCTTTGTGCTTTTGGGGTACAAAAAGACAAGATGTAATAGCCTTTTACTAAGCTATCACTATCTAAAAGGAAACAACCTAAGGTTGTCCTGAAGCTTATACACTGATTGATTGAAATACCTAACCTCAACTAGCCCCTAATTACTCTCCCTCAAATGATGCAATGTATGGCCGGGGGAGAAAGATTTCTTCCCCTAGGGATAGTGTCAAAAGAAAGGGCAATGAGGCAAGGGAAATGGAATGATGTAAAATGGGATGTGTATGCACAAAAATGCTCCCCAATCGCAAGGAGACTTTCGTGTGTCGTGTGTTACTTGGAAGAGTATTC
>JAHQCQ010019345.1:0-11775 GCA_023539305.1 Ilex asprella | reverse complement strand
AAGTCACTCTTTAGTTCGAGGATCGAGACATGTGGTCAACTATCCGGAATATTATCATTTTGCTTGGTAACTCAATTAACTCCCGTGTCAACAACAAGTTAATCGGAAGATAAAGATGGATTGTGAGAATTAAAACTATGGTTCCAATGTCTTATAGAAATTTACAAGAATTGTTTGTACCGAGAGTTATCGCGCCCACAAACAAGCAAGTGTTCCCACGTGACATCCAACCATGATTTTAATGTTCCATCCTTTTAAATGAAGCTTGATAATGGTGATGATTAAAGGGTAGTCATGAAGATCTAGCTTGGGTACTTGCCTTGAACCGAGGAGTCTTTCCATGCAAGAGTCATCCGTGTCATAGAAAGACCTTCGATTACACAAAGTACCTTAGCTTTGCTAGATGCAATCAATCATCCAATAAGCAAGGGGATATAAACATTAAGTATTAGAACAAAACATTATATAATATCCGGATAATTACTACATGTCCTTCACCTCTTACTAAAGAATGAATGAGAAACTACTCACTCTTCATAGCTCTGGTAAAGCTAGAAAGTGAGTGATGCACATCCCTCTAAGTAGAGGACTTCGCAAAGTAAAAGTATAACTAACAATGAGCTATTCTTCAACGAAGAATGAGTGAATCACATTCCACCCTTCACAGCTTTGGTAAAGTTTTAAAAAAGTGGAAGTGTTTCACTCTTCTATGCAAGAAGGGAACTCAAATAATGAAAGTGCAAGACATAATCAAAAGTGTGTATGTAAAAGCATAAATGTAAAGACTAGAAGTAAATAAAGACATAAATGTAAAGACTAAATGTAAATCAAGAACATAAACGTAAAGACTAAATATAAATAAAGGAATTACAACTCTAAAGCAACTGTAAATGTAAGCATTAATGGAAAGAAAAGGAATGGGGATTTAACTTCCCCACTCTCTAGCAAAGAAATAATACTAAGACAAAATAGAAGAACTACAAAAGAGAAATATTGGCTACCAAGTGTTTTGTGCCAAGTCCCCCTTCTCCCTCCCCAAACTTAGGGTATATATAGGCAAGGAGAAGGCAGGGGAGGGGTAAATGAATAGAGCTGGGCGTCAAAGTTAAAGTGAAAAGCTAACCACTCTGCAGGCAATCTGTCCACACCGTTCGAACGGTTTGGGCGTTCGAACGATTTTTCTGTCTTTGCTCTACATCGTTCAACGGAAGATACTGTCACTGTCTGCCATTCAGGTCAGGAGACACGTGGTTTTCTTGTGCAAATCTTCCTCCACGTCTTTTGTGCAAATCTTCCCCCAAGTCCCTTGTACAAAGCTCCCTAAAAGTCCAAGCAAAGTCTGACTGCTTTGTTTCTCCAATAATTCCAAGGAGCGTTCAAACGGTTTGGGCTTTTGAACGTGGCACTCAAGGGCCTAGGCCTTCTGACTGCAAGTCTGTAACACGTCATGTCTTCAGTCAGTTTGATCTTGTCCTTGCTGTAGTGGTCGTTCAAACGGTGGTTACAAACGTTCGAACGGTTTCTCTGTTCCTTAGGACTTTGGTTCTTGGCTTCTTCTTGGTCTGTAACAACTGGCTTGGTTTCTAACCACCGTTTGAATGGTTAAGATGTTCGAACGTTGGTCCTTCTTCAATGCTTTTGCAATTTATTCTCTAATGAGCTGTTTTTGCCTTCAATGGCTCTTTCTGATGACCTTAAATCCTTATTTATTTTATGACCTGAAACCTCATCAATTAAACTCCATCAAAGTACAATTAGTCTGAAAAGAGGTATAGGAATATGCTATATTTGAGTATTAATCACACTCCCCAACTTAAATATTGCTAGTCCCTAGCAATATAACAATTAAAATGTAAATCTATTTCTAACACCTTTTTCGTAGGTTATCCGATTGCATTTAGCTTATACAACAAGCTGTTAAACCTCTAGGTTTACTCTAAAGGACGAGTGTTATCTCGTGAGGGTTTTCAGTGAAGCTACCCACAAACTTTGATCGAACAAATGTAACTGTGAGATTGCTGATTAAAGTAAATTATCATCATGGTCATTGAGACACCCATTCCTTAATTTTGACTTTAAGGTCCGCATGCTCTTCACCATCGGTATTATCCCTATGCAAAAATCAGCTTTTGACACATTAGCATTTGAAATTTCCTTTGTAGTAGGATGATCATTCTAGAAACAAGAATTGGTGCATAACAAACATTCCACTTTAATCACCCTTCATGGATAGTTTTGAATTCCCAAATCTCTCATAGGGATGCTCTCAACAAAAGATTCACTTTGACTTGGTGACTTGTTTCTCACTGAGCATGTAATCAGAAGATGGCCAATCAGAAATTGCATGCATAATTAAGTAAAGGAGTGAGACTTTATAGCAAATAGACTTGTCATGTTCTTGGCATAACCTCATGGAAGAATATTGATACAAATAACGAAATGCTATATAACATACCCTAACTTGTGACTAACAACGTGCATATGCATCAGACTTGAGATCAATTAGGACTCTTATAGGTTGTAATATGGCTAGAGGTCAGTGGCTAACGAAATGATGTAAATGGAGTCTAAAAAATGCTATCTCTTTTATGCACTTTAGCGCACCTCTGGTTGGCTTTTCGACATTTCTTTTAGGAATGGGATTTTTTCTTTCATTTTTCCAATTTTTTACTTTCTTGGCAAATTCCCTGTTTCTCTACCTCTTTTATTTTCGTGGAACCGTAGCCTCCAGTATCTTTTCTAGTTTCCTTGCTTTTCTGGTATCCTTCAGATTTTTATGAGGGTATAAGAAAATTTGATTGCAAGGTAGGTCAAATATTTTTTTCTTGTGGCTTTGTCATCATATGGGCTTTTTGGAAAAGAATTTATATTTTGAAGGCTCAATCATGGCTGACTAGGGTCGTACTTTTGTGAAAGGATTGGCTGAGGCTCAAAATTGATCCAAAGATGGCCTAAGATCCTTTCTCTAGTATGTGCATACGCATGTGTCGTCTTGCCTGTATTTATTGCAGGATATGTCAATAGCTCACATTAGTTGTATCAATCAAAACAAAAAATAATGAGATTATTGAAAAATAGGCGATGAAAGAAAACCTTTCTTGAGTAGATGTTGGTGTTCTCTCTGAAGCATCGCAAGGTTCAAAACAAACCATGGTATCCTTTGTAATCTCCACTGATCATGTCAGGTTTTACAAGGAATTTCTGTTATCTACCGATTCCATTTTCAAGTTTGATCATCGTGTACTTTGAGAACAACAAATACTCATGTTCATTTGATAATATAAGCATAGAAATAATATCAGCTAAAAGAATTGTGACCCGAGGTCAAGACTGCCAACATGTGTGTCAAACGGATCATGCGATAAGTTACTTTAACAAGCAATCTCCAAATCCACATGTGTTTTTTTTTTTAATCAACAAGAATTGCTAAAATGCCAATTTTACAAATGCTTTTAACCAGATGAACTGAATCATTCTATTCACAAGATATGATCATTCGGTACATCAATCATTGATGATCCAATTTATCCAAAAGTAGCAACAGAAAAACAACATAAGACTTGAAACTATCTAAGAAAAAACACAAACAAACTTAAACAAAAAAAAGGTAAACAAACACACACAACAACACAGGAGTCTCCTCTCTATCTCTCCTAGCTCTACCCCTAAGATAGCGATGAATCTTCTCTTGTTGTTTTGAAGATCTCAGCTTGCTGTCATAGAATCGCAGCTTGATTGGTCTCAAGGGACCTCCGGGTGCTAGAGCTAGGCCCTGCTTGATCAAGCTGCATTCTCTCCTCATCCATCTCTCTCTCAATCTCTCTCTCCTCCTCACGGTCATGTTCTTCCTATACTTCATCCCCTCCTTGAGCTGGTGGCATTTCTTGCCTTCTTGCTGAGGGGTCACTATGCCCACAACTTCTCTTGAACAAGCCCTTGGTAAGTTGCCCCATTGGCAACTGTATCTCCATCTCGAGCCTCTCCCATACTCCATTCTCTAGACAATTCTCTATCACCAAAGTGCCAAAAGGTAATGCACTTTTCTTCACGTTACATCCTTTCTTGATTTCATTTAGGATGACTGAGAGAAGGTCGATGCTATGTCCTTTTCCTATAGCATAGAGGAGGAGAGCCATTTCTGGCAAAATTTTGTTCTTTCTTTTTAGAGGTGCTAGGTTAGCGACCGCAATTAAATTGAGCATCCTATACTTGTCGGTCAATTCTCCTTGTTTCAAAAAGTTTCTCCTAGCCCATGAAAAATCCACATCCCCGGTCAGCTCCTTGCCTACCCTATCCAACTCAATTTTTTTCTTTGGAGGGTATTTGGGGTTTTTCACTCTAGGAATTTCTGGTCTTATCTCCTTGAGATACTCCTCGTCCACCTTGATGCGGTTTTCTCGTACAAAGGTCTGTATGGCGCCATTGATGATTTCGGCGTTGGAGTATAACTCCTGCACCATGTCAACAATGGCCCTCTCTCCCTTCCTCAAATGTCAAATCCAATCTCTTCTCTTTATCTCCTCCAACAGACCCAACTTAGCAAAATCAGAGACTTCAATGTCTCTCTCACACACCACAGCTTGGTTTCTAAAAAATTGCTCATACCTTTCAGCTTTTAGAGCAGTTGGAAATCTAGTACGATCATACCTCTTTCTCTTCTCCCTGCCTTGCTCTTCTTGGATAACCTCCTCAACCTAGTCGGGTTCTTGGTTCACTGGTGGAGCACGCCTAGCAGGAGTCTTCATCCGAGGCATGGCGTTCGAACGGTGGCCGTCTGGAGGAGGTTTGAAATTTTTGTGAGTCCTGGTCTGGGATTGATGCTTTTTTAGTTGGAGATGGGTAGGGGTAGTTCGAATTGGTGTTTCTTGGGGTGTGAGGGAAGATTAAGGTATGGGAAATGAGAAACGAGCTTTAGGGTTGGAGAGATTTTAGGGATTTTGAAATGAACCAGACGCTCAAATATTTATACTCTGCGCCGTACCGTTCGAACGATCCAAACGTTCGAACGTGAGATGAAGAATTTAAACTATCGTTCGAACGGTTAATGGACATTCGAATAGTGCTAGCTCTGAGTACTTTGTGTTTTCAATAGTGTTTCCATCAGAGAAGTTATCAGAGGCAAAGTACTGCGAGCAACAACCGTTCGAACGGTGGATCAAAAATAAAAATTTTCTCTGTTGTACACAATCAGAGAACGCTAATCACACAAATAAAAATTCATAGCATCTCAGGATATATCCCCACCCACGCTTGAGGTTGTATTTTTGAGACATTCCTTACTCGGCCCATATTTTCATTGCAGTAATTAAAAAGCAGAAAAATATGTACAAAAATTTCACACTATTTACCAAAATTCAGACCATTGGCTTTCATTCCTCAAAACACAATTTTTCCATAGCTTATCAGGGCGCAATCATAATCCGAGTCATCTTTTGTATAGCTTGAACTATCAGTAACTCTTCCAATCTCTTGTCGCACAAACCGGTTAAGCATAACACCGGAATAGGATGGCGTGTCAGGATAATTCTTACTCTACCCATTCAATATCCAGTCTAAACGATCGAGTGTGTGACCAGAAATCAGTTCAGAACACTGATTGTATCTTTTACCACACTGTTTATAGGCACCAAGTCTCTTGGCACATCGGCGTTTAGCAAAAGTGCTTCTACCACAGAGGGATTTTGTTTGCTACTCTCGGATCTCATTTTTCCTTACCAGTCTTGCTTTTCTCATGATCACACTATGCACATCTGATGGAAAATTGCGTAGAGCTCCTAGACTAAACCAAAAAAGTTTAACATCCATGATTACTAGACTCACTATCTAGTTCTTTAAGGTCTGCCAGTCACAAAGACAATTTAAACTGACCCTCAGACATATAATAATACAAGGTACGTTATATGATCAGAACATCAAATAACAGCACACAGAACTTCGAAAATTTTAAAATTTACGGTACAGATACAATTATCACAACAAAATGCGAACAAAATATAAAATACGAACAAAATAACAACTGTGAACTGCAGGTTTTCACACCCCCAAACTAAATTGAACATTGTCCCCAATGTGTCAATTTTACCAATATAGATCTTTGAAATGAGTTTGAAAAGTAGAGACCTGTATTTCAGCTGATACCTACAAACCAAAATGGAACCATTAATCCTCTTTGCGTAGATCTGAATCAAAAGTGGGCTTGTAAGCCCTGCGTGTGAGTGCGAATAGCAGTAGGATACCCATAAAAAAATAGAATACAACAATGTAAATCATGAGAACATAGATTGGTTCTTCAGGGTACATGTTTCGCTTGGGTTTGCAGAAGAATAGAAAATAAAAGCGAAGAAGAAAGGAGAAGAAGAAGAACAGAAAAGAGAAAAGGAAGAATAAGGACGGTGAAGTGGACACAAAGTGGGGATTGGGAAATGAAGTAGTCCGGTGTGGGAGTGCAACAGAGACAGGTGGGGAAAAGATAAGTAATGGGAGTGGGGGTGCAATAGAGACAGGTGGGGAACATATAGGAAATGGGAGTGGGGCTGTCATGACGAAGTCTCCTCGGGTCGGTTAATTACCTGATCCGATCCTTTTGAGTGTCGGCAAGCGTGATTCTCGGAGGGATATTCGGATTCCATTAAAATAATAGTTTCCACATTTTTTAACAAATTCCTCCAAAAAAGGTTTCAACCTCTGGCCATAAACAATAAAGATATTACCGTTAGATGGGTTATCTACTTCAATTGCCTCATGATCAATTTCCTTTTTGGTAGTGTATGGACCAGTCCCCCTTGATTTTAATTTTTCAAGAAAAAGATGGAATCTTGATTTAAACATGACTTTCTGAAAAGGTTCAAAAGACTTCCAAACAATATTTTTGTCATGAAATTTTTTTTTCCTGGCTTTGGCAATTTTAACATTCTCATATGCTCCACTTTTCTGTTCCACTTTCATAGGTAGGTGACAAGTCTTTCCATAGGATATGTGCTGTAATTCAGACTTTGGCTGCTTATCCCTTGATGAAAGTGGTTTGTGCCTTTTGATGAATGTTTCTGGAATTTTGGTGCTCATGTCTCAACAGCATGAGTGGGGCATCTTTGTGGATTTGAGTCATCATTTTCTGACTCAAAGGTGCCTAGTTTAGGCAGACATGTTTTAGCAAAGAGTTCACTAAGGGTCTCTTCCACATGTTCATGAATTAATGACTCAATGAGATACATTTCATTCACTTCTTTGTCCTCACCTGATTGCTTAGCAATATTAAAAATGTTCAGCACAAGAATCCTATTCCCACATGTCAATTTCATCACTCCGTCCCTACAATTGATTAGTGCATTAGAAGTTGCTAGGAAGAGTCGACCAAGGATGACAGGAATTTGATTATCTGAATGTAATGTTGGTTGAGTATCTAGAATGATGAAGTCAATAGGGAAGATAGACTTATCCGCTTGGACAAGTACATTCTCAACAATGCCCCTTGGGATTCTGACAGATCTGTCTGCCAACTGGAGTGTGATACAAGTGAGTTTTAGTTCTCCCAGTCCCAACTGCTAGTAGACAGAGTAAAGTAGCAAATTAACACTAGCCCCAAGATCTAACTGTGCTTGTTCTATTTTGAAATCTCCAATGACACATGAGACAGTTGGACATCTAGGGTCCTTGTATTTTGAAGGGGTTTTGCATTGTTGCAAGACATTGGCTTGTTCAGTTAGGAAGGCTCTTTTCAGGACATTCTGGCTTCTCTTGACTGTGCACAAGTCTTTTAGAAACTTGGCATAAGATGGTACTTGTTGGATTGCTTCCAAGAGTGGAATGTTGATTTTTACTTGCTTGAACAGCTCGTGAATTCTTGGGTGGTTGTTCACTTTCTGGGCCTTTTTGAACCTATGAGGGAAAAGAGCTGGAATCGGACATGAAGGTTCTTTTGGTTTTGGCGATTCGGTCTCATACTCAATTGGTTCAATTGGTTGGGCTATCTCAAGTCTTGATCTCAGAATTAACATATTTCTGATTGTTTTATCAATGACCTTGCCACTCCTCAGTGTGGTGATAGATTGGGCTTGGCCTTGTGGAATATCCATGATTGATGGGTTTTCCACTTGGAATTGGCCTTGTGGTGGTTTGGGTTGGGCAGGAAATTTGCCCTTCTCATGTGTAGCCATGGATTGGGTCAGCTTTTGGATGTGGCTTTTCAGATCTTCGAAGGATTGCGTGGTCTGTGCATTGAAGTTCATTTGAGTTTGCATGAACTTGTTCATTGTATCTTCAAGGTTCCTCTTGTGCGGTGGTTGGTATGGTTGATATGTAGGAGGTCCTTGAGGTGGTGGTTACGAATTTTGTGATTGGTTCATGGGAATTGGTTGTGTGTTCCTCCAACTGAAGTTCGGATGGTTTTGCCACCCTGGATTGTATGTTTCAGAGTATGGGTTGTTGTAAGACTTGTTGAAATTAGAGATTGCATTAGATTGTTCCAGCAAGACTTCTATGAATGTAGGGATGGTAGGACATTCCCCAGTAGGATGTCTTGTCATTGCACAAATCCCACACACTTGTTCTGAGGCCTGGCCCACTTCAACTTGAGGAATTTTTTTCATCTCTAAAGCTTCAAGCTTTCGAGATAAAGTTGACATTTTTGCTCACAGGTCATCATCTTCTCTTAAGAAATATTTTCCCCATTGGGAAGTGGATGGTCTAGACTCGACAGTGGTAGGAGAGGTTGAGTCCCACATCTGAGAACTATCAGATATGGTGTCGAAGGAATTAAATACCTCCTCCGGACTTTTACCCATAAACTCTCCTTGTGCCATCATTTCAACAAACTGACGTAGTCTAGTTGGCAAGGAGTCATAGAAAAATCCTACCAAAGTCCAATTTTCAAAAGAGTGGTGGGGACAGTCTTGGAGTAGATCTTTGAATCTCTCACAACTTTGATACAAAGTTTCTCCTTCTTTTACCGAAAAATTCATGATTTGTCTTTTGAGTGTATTAGTCCGGTGTAAGGAAAAAACTTTCAAGAAAATTCATTCTAGAAAGTCTGCCAATTGGGCATGGAAAAAGCTTTTAAAGAATTTAGTCATTGTTTAGCTTTATCCCTTATAGAGAAAGGAAAAAGTTTCTTTTTTGGCCAGTTCAGAATTATCTTGAAATGTTCCACACACTTCTTCGAAATCCTTCATATGTAGGTATGGATTTTTTGTTTCCAACCCATGAAAAAAAGGTAATAGCTGTGTTGTCCCCAACTTTACAGTAAAGGGGGGAACATCTGGAGGGAATACAAAACACGAGGGTACACTGTTTCTTGTGGGAATCAAGTAATCCCGCAAAGTTCGAACATGAGGCACTTCTTCATCCCTCGAAGGAACGTCTCCATTTCTTTCAGTGTTTGTCATTATACTCTCACAAGAGTCTGCTATTGATCTAAGTGAATTTGGTTCAAATTGGTTCACAGATCCAAAAGATTCTGCCGGCAAATTTTTGTAGTGAAGAGCGTTCTCAGACATAAAATAAATAGAAACAAGAACAAATTATTTACAGTAAACAGAATAATATATACAAAAAGAAAAGGTCTTTTTACTATTTACCTGTCAAACACTTTTACAAGTTTACCCAGCAATGGCGCCAAAAACTTGACTTGATCCGAAATGTGTACACCCAAGTGCTGGCGGTCAAGTTGTAGTAATAATCCGGTTTGAGTCCGGAGTCGAATCCACAGGGAACTAGTAGTTTTGGTGTTTCAAAGTAATCGGTGAAGAAGACCAATTGATTGTAACCTTTGATATTTTAGGATTGTGAGATGTGGGTGAGCTCCTTGAACAGAATATTAAATTCTTTCCAAGAAATTTTCTAGTCAAAATATACGATTGATTCAAATAGCGGAGAAGTCACTCTTTAGTTCGAGGATCGAGACATGTGGTCAACTATCCGGAATATTATCATTTTGCTTGGTAACTCAATTAACTCCCGTGTCAACAACAAGTTAATCGGAAGATAAAGATGGATTGTGAGAATTAAAACTATGGTTCCAATGTCTTATAGAAATTTACAAGAATTGTTTGTACCGAGAGTTATCGCGCCCACAAACAAGCAAGTGTTCCCACGTGACATCCAACCATGATTTTAATGTTCCATCCTTTTAAATGAAGCTTGATAATGGTGATGATTAAAGGGTAGTCATGAAGATCTAGCTTGGGTACTTGCCTTGAACCGAGGAGTCTTTCCATGCAAGAGTCATCCGTGTCATAGAAAGACCTTCGATTACACAAAGTACCTTAGCTTTGCTAGATGCAATCAATCATCCAATAAGCAAGGGGATATAAACATTAAGTATTAGAACAAAACATTATATAATATCCGGATAATTACTACATGTCCTTCACCTCTTACTAAAGAATGAATGAGAAACTACTCACTCTTCATAGCTCTGGTAAAGCTAGAAAGTGAGTGATGCACATCCCTCTAAGTAGAGGACTTCGCAAAGTAAAAGTATAACTAACAATGAGCTATTCTTCAACGAAGAATGAGTGAATCACATTCCACCCTTCACAGCTTTGGTAAAGTTTTAAAAAAGTGGAAGTGTTTCACTCTTCTATGCAAGAAGGGAACTCAAATAATGAAAGTGCAAGACATAATCAAAAGTGTGTATGTAAAAGCATAAATGTAAAGACTAGAAGTAAATAAAGACATAAATGTAAAGACTAAATGTAAATCAAGAACATAAACGTAAAGACTAAATATAAATAAAGGAATTACAACTCTAAAGCAACTGTAAATGTAAGCATTAATGGAAAGAAAAGGAATGGGGATTTAACTTCCCCACTCTCTAGCAAAGAAATAATACTAAGACAAAATAGAAGAACTACAAAAGAGAAATATTGGCTACCAAGTGTTTTGTGCCAAGTCCCCCTTCTCCCTCCCCAAACTTAGGGTATATATAGGCAAGGAGAAGGCAGGGGAGGGGTAAATGAATAGAGCTGGGCGTCAAAGTTAAAGTGAAAAGCTAACCACTCTGCAGGCAATCTGTCCACACCGTTCGAACGGTTTGGGCGTTCGAACGATTTTTCTGTCTTTGCTCTACATCGTTCAACGGAAGATACTGTCACTGTCTGCCATTCAGGTCAGGAGACACGTGGTTTTCTTGTGCAAATCTTCCTCCACGTCTTTTGTGCAAATCTTCCCCCAAGTCCCTTGTACAAAGCTCCCTAAAAGTCCAAGCAAAGTCTGACTGCTTTGTTTCTCCAATAATTCCAAGGAGCGTTCAAACGGTTTGGGCTTTTGAACGTGGCACTCAAGGGCCTAGGCCTTCTGACTGCAAGTCTGTAACACGTCATGTCTTCAGTCAGTTTGATCTTGTCCTTGCTGTAGTGGTCGTTCAAACGGTGGTTACAAACGTTCGAACGGTTTCTCTGTTCCTTAGGACTTTGGTTCTTGGCTTCTTCTTGGTCTGTAACAACTGGCTTGGTTTCTAACCACCGTTTGAATGGTTAAGATGTTCGAACGTTGGTCCTTCTTCAATGCTTTTGCAATTTATTCTCTAATGAGCTGTTTTTGCCTTCAATGGCTCTTTCTGATGACCTTAAATCCTTATTTATTTTATGACCTGAAACCTCATCAATTAAACTCCATCAAAGTACAATTAGTCTGAAAAGAGGTATAGGAATATGCTATATTTGAGTATTAATCACACTCCCCAACTTAAATATTGCTAGTCCCTAGCAATATAACAATTAAAATGTAAATCTATTTCTAACACCTTTTTCGTAGGTTATCCGATTGCATTTAGCTTAT
>JAHQCQ010019344.1:0-11777 GCA_023539305.1 Ilex asprella | reverse complement strand
TGCTTGGGCTGATATTCGGGGTGTGGCTTTAGTTCAGACTAGGTTTTATATGGTTTCTTTGACAACAACTGCTATGCCTTAATATTTTGACCCTATAAAATTCAACTTGTTAGTCAAAAAATAAAATGAATAAAATAGAGAAAAAAAACTAAACACCATTTTGATGCGCAAGAAAAGTTTTTTTATAGCATTAATAACACTTTTAGTTTTTAAATTATTTATTTTTTGTTAGTTTAGTCTTCATTATATCAATTTTATTAATTTAGTACTTAAAATATTTAATGCGTGTTACTTTGCTATATAGATGGACTGCCAAATTATTTTTTTTGACAGAAGTAACTATATGTCATTTTTTTTATACGGTATCACGTGATTATTCTGTCAAAAATTTAACGATTCGTCTATATAGAGACTAAAATGATACGAATTGAATATTTTATAAACAAAATGACAAAATTAATATAGTGAGCACTTAATTGACAAAAATATATATTTTAAGCATCAAATATACCGTTAATCTATTAAAGATCATGTGTGTCCAAGACATTTTAAAGGTCACTCGTGTTCAAAGACATCTGCCCTAGGTTCTATTTTCCAAATGATTTAATTCTATCTCGTGGTCTTCGTGCCCACAGTCCATAAGTGTGTGCGGATGTTTGTGCAAGTTCCTAGTCTAGTTGGTCAAATGTTTCAAATCTATACTACGTATTATAAGAATAAATTTAGGGGAGAGGGGGGGGGGGGGGTTGAGAAGGGTTTGAAAAGTTTTTCTTCCCCAAATTGTATTTTTTCTTAATTTTAAATTATTTAACATGAATATATTAGTCTCATGTGACCTATGAATAGTAATTATATTATTTTCTAATAATGTCACTGGTGGGGGTTGAAGTAGATGTGACGATGGTGCATCCCACAGGGACAATCGCCAGTAAGGGCCAATCGCCAGTAAGAGATAAGGGTTCAATTATTATCAAATATATATATGCTAATCTCTTTTTTGTGGGTGTTGCTTTAGAGGGTATTCAAAATGTGGCAGCCAGCCAATAATCATACATTCACAAATAACTGTCAAATCAAGTAGGATATAAAATTTAAAAGAAGGTGGACTGTTCACAACAAGACACACTAATCTTCCAAATAATGAAATGGCCAATTCAATCAACCACTTGATCAAATATCACTATCTAACCATTAAGCCCCACTCCAAGACTTACAGAAAATAAAATTGAGACCCTTCTTAATTTTCAACCAAAGTTTCGTCATCGTGGATGTTAATCAAATAGAAGAAAGACAAATGGACATCAAAGAGACCCCCTGGTCTTCTTTCTTAATATTCAAAACTTGCCACCTATATTACGAAAATTTTGGAAGACAGTAGAGCAGTCAATTCAAACTCAAATACAACTTTTCAAATTCACATTACTGGCTCATACTATATATAGTATACATAAGCAGTTAAACCCCCTCCCAACACAACAAGCTTCATCAAAGTCGGAAAACCAAAAAAGAAGAAACTATGGAGAAGCTAATGAGGCAAATCATGTTCTGTGGTTTCTTCACTACTCTTCTTTTGCTTTTAGCTGCATGCCCAGCAACATGTCAAGAAGTTGGTAAGTCATTTCTCCTTTTTCTTTTTCTTTTATGGGTAGGAAACAGTTTTTTTACTGAAATTAGATATACAACAGAGTTCAAGACATGCTCAAAAACTTCAACAGTTTGAGCAATATAGTGAAGATTTTCAATAGCATATACTTTGTTTTTTCCTTCGTCTTCATTCTGTTGTTCTTGATATATTGTGCAGAGGATGAGAGCGAGTTCAGTTATGTACCTGGCAGCGATAATGGACCGGAGCGCTGGGGTGAGATTCGTCCAGAATGGAGCATGTGTAACAATGGAAGCATGCAGTCTCCTATTGATCTGCTGAATGAGAGAGTTGAGATAGTTTCTCACTTGGGAAGACTCAAGAGGGATTACAAACCCTCTAATGCAACTCTTATAAATAGAGGCCATGATATGATGGTAAGAGAGAGAAGAAAAAGCTTTATCTTATGTTCTTGGGCAGTCCAATTTCCAATATACCATCCATTTTAGTAGTTCAACTGCTTATGATTTTTTAGATTATGATTTGAAGTTTTTTTGATTTTCATTCACAGATTTAAAATCTCACCTTACATCATATATTTTTTTTAAAAAGGTAGCATTTTGTTCCAATAACTAGAGGTTGGTCTGAAGATAAGATTATCTTGAGGGGACCAACAATGACAAACAAAAATTTAATTTAATGGGGTTATTCAACAGTCATTGTCAATAATAAATTTGTATTTATAAAAAACCTATTAAATTTAATTTTTATGTAATGGCATCAAACAAATTGTTTTTGAGTACAAAACTCAAAAGTGGTTCATGCCATCATAAAAATTTATTTGTGATAATCTCTTTTCTTTTTTCTTGTTTATAATGTAACCTTATGTGTATAAATAAATCAAGGAGGCAAATAATAGTTTTCATATAATACCATAATAAAAATGAATTATAAGTCAACTAACTGCTTTCTATTTTTTTTAATAAAAAAAGTCACATGTTTTTTCTCTATATCATCAAAATAATCCAATAAGTATCTTCGTCAGTACATACGACACTCATCCATGTGATTACATCCTAAATGGTTACTTAATATTAAGTTGTTGATCTTTTTGAATACACTAAGTAAGATACTTACACATTGAGTGTTTTGAATAAATTAGAGGTTAACAATAAAACTTTTTTAAAATATATGGGGATAATTAAATTTTTTAAAATTTGACCAGGGGGGGGGGGTATCCTTCCTAGGCCTCCTCATAGTTCTGTCGCTGATGGTATAAGAAAAGTGCCTTCAAGTTTTACAACTTTTGTGGGTCTACATGTTTTTGAAGAAAAAAATTATAACTTTTATGGGTCATACTACAACTTTTAAGATTTGAGTTATGATTTCTTTTTGTTTGGCCAAGTTACTACTAACTTTGCGATTGATTCTAAAAATGTTAGGATCGACTATAATACTTTTAGAATCAATCGCAAGTTGCCATAAATCGTTATAAATGTTAAAAAAAACCAAAAAAAATGTGCCATAGAAATTGTAACTTTTTTTTTGGGTGCCGTAGGCTTCTCCATGATTAGTTATTGTGACTTTAAAATGTTTCAGGGAGAAGAGTCATGCACGTTTCTTTTTATTTGGTTGTGGTTGTCCTAACTGTGCCGGATGGAAATTAACTTTTGACTTTCCTAAATGCCTCCAAATCTGCAGTCTTACCTACCATGATATTTTAGTGTAATTCGTAGAATACGATTGAAAAATGTATAAGAAGAATTGTATTTATCAAGCACGTGAATATATTTTGCGATTTTATAAGTCTCTATAATATTGACAAGAGACTTTAATATTAAATCTAATGCCCGTAAATTCTTTATTAGAAATATCTATAAAAAAAATATCATGTTCCCTCAAGATTTTGCATTAGTTTCTGTTTGAATTTGCATTTAAATAGGTTGATAATTTGTTTATGGTTGCAGTTGAGATGGGAAAGTGGTGGAGGACATTTCTACATAAATGGAACTCAGTACACACTCAACCAGTGCCACTGGCACTCACCTTCTGAACACACCATCAATGGCCGGAGGTGCTTCTCTTTTTCTATTTTGTGTGTGTGTATTACATTACGTATTGATGATAATAACGATACTAAAATCTACACTACAGCTATGATCTGGAAGTTCACTTGGTTCATGAGAGCTCAGATGGTAGGGTTGCTGTGTTAGGAATCATGTATAAGATTGGACGGCCGGATTCCTTCTTGTCGATGGTAATCCCACAAACTACTCTCTCTTTCTCTCTCTTACACATACGCACATTTATGTATATGTAGTCCTGATAATTCAATACGCATCCACCATTTCAGCACGAACTGACACAAGGCTAGTGGGTTTGAATTTATTTTAAATGAATTTGAGTGATAAGCTTTAGGTTAACTCGCATGCGACCTAACGCAATATAAATCATTAAACACAATGTATATATAATACAAACTCAATTATGCGTGATTATAAATGTATCGAGTATAATTTTAGAAAATATTATAAAAATATGATTTATGCAATTTAACGACACTGCATAACACGACACAAGACAACTGACGTGATGTTTTTGTGTGTTCTCAGATAGAGAAAGATTTAAAAGCCCTTGCTGATATCAGAGAAGTAGAGAGAGTGGTGGGTACAATTGACCCAAGGCAAATAAAGTTGGGGAGTAGAAAGTATTACAGGTACATTGGGTCCCTTACAGTTCCTCCTTGCACTCAAAACATTGCCTGGACCATGCTGAGAAAGGTAAACTCTACTAAGCCTACATTAATTATTATCAAGTAATAAAATTATGGTTTTTTACAAGCGAAGTACTGTTTGTTAATGGCTTCTTTGGGATTTATCAGGTCAGAACTGCTACCAGAGAACAAGTGAAACTAATCCGCGAAGCTGTTCACGATGTAAGTTACTAGTGCTATTTTCTTACAATTTTCTTATAAACAACAAAATTTTTAAACCCGCGACTTTAAGGTCTAACAACAGGACAGTGGTCATTAAATCAATTGTTAACCTCGATCTTGATCGTATTTATAAGTTCAATTTTATATGTAAAAAGTGTTTGGAATTTTCTTGATACCAATTTTTATTTTTATTTTTATCAAAGTCTTGATACCAATTGAAGTTTGACATCCATAATCTCCAATTTTGCAATAGAGCAATAGAGCCGATATTAGGTTATGGATTAACACTCTGTGGCTTTCTCCAGTGATATATTGTTTTCCTATATTTTAAATATATTATACAAAGAGTAATAATTTATATCCTAAATTTGTATCCCAAATGTGCATCCCAAATTAATGGGAACCATTGGATGAGTGGGTTCCAATGAAAAAAATTAATGAGACCCACTCATCCAATGGTTCTCATTCATTTGAGATGCATATTTGGGATACAAATTTGGGATATGTAGCATTGCTCTTATACAAATGCCTTATGATTTTGGGGAAACTTAAACAGTCAAACATCGAGATTTTATATTGAATAAAGTAACATGCCAAAATTACTTTTATAACCTTTTACATATTACCTCTTTTCTAATTTTCTTCTCTAAAATCAATAAATCTATTTCATTCTCTTCCCTTTGTATACATTAGTAGAACTTTCAAAAAAAAAAAAAAGAAGAAGAAGAAGAAACAATTAAAGCCTTTAAAAAATAAAGAGAAGGGTACAATTGCTTTTCTACGTAAATTGTTTATCTCCTTAGCTCTATGGACCAAAATAACTGGGGTTATGCATAGGTTTCTAACAGATAAGGATGCTAAGTGTCTCTACATTTTTTTTTCCCGTGATGCATTATTAAAGGGAGGGAGATGACGAGGATTGAATTCACGATTTTAAAATCCAACAACAGACTTCTAAGTGTCCTTACCTCAAAACACATGAACCAAAAGCATAATTTATTTATTATACATTAATTATGAAGTTGTTTACCCACCATCTAATCATGTTTGGATGATGATCATTATTTTCTACAGGATTCAGAAATTAATGCAAGACCTGTACAACCACTAAACCTTCGCTCAGTGAAACTCTACAGACCAACAGATCGTCAAAGAAATTAAAATCCACATTTTTATAATTATTATCAATTTTTACTACCACTGATTAATGATTATCATACTATTAGAGATTTCATTGTTACAGAGTACTACATAAATTTCTGCTAGGAATGAGTTTGGGGTTGGTCAGAGATGGCTTCTCACTTCCATGTTTTTTGTAACTCATGGCCTATGACAGCCCTTATTTTATTTGTTCTTGCTATTGTAATATTAATAGCTTTACAATAAGAACTTGTCGGCTTTTGTGCTGGCATTTCATGTATCTTTGGTTGCATATTCTGAATTTATATATTGAAGGTTAGAAAAACGTAGGTAAGTTTAGCGGTTAAACAAAAATTGAGAAGTAAATATGTGGACCTTGAGCTTTGAGTCCCATGAGCTTTATTAAATATGAGTTTAACTGATTTATGTTATTATTGACGATTTGTGCATTTGAGATTTGATTTTTTAAATATGAGTTTAACCCGAATTGTATAAAATATATTCTCTCTCGCTTTCCAATTCCATCTCAAAGTATTCGGAACTAGGGTTTTTTGCGGCCCCACGTCGCAACCCTCAGCCATCGGCCACCTAGCAACCGCCTGACAAACCCACACCACCGACAAACCCACTGCCCTCCCCACTGACTCCACCGACTAGACACCGGCCACCTATCAACCGCCTGACAAACCCACCCCACCGACAAACCCACTGCCTCTCCCCAATAACCTCCACCGACTGGACATCAAACCACCGAAAACCTTCATCATCATCTTCACTTTTGAACTAAGCCCACCGACTGCCCACTACCTGCCCACGCCTAAACTCCACCAATTGCATCCATCACAACACAAACTCCACCAATTGCACCGACAACACCCAAACCAAGCCACATCCACTACACACGTTCAGCCATCGACTACAATTCATCCATCGACCATAAGCCACCGACTACACAACCGACATCCATCATCACCGACAACAACATAATGCCCAACGAAACAACACCTACAACAACACAACCCTAGCCGCCCCCAAACATCCCAACACAGCCGCCTCCACTCCACTGACATCCACTACTCCACCAACTACCTACACAACCGACAACAAACTTCTGTTGTCCTCATCAGCCCACCGACCAACAGCCCACCGATAACATAACAACATCAACCCAGGTATCAAAACCCTAACTCTAACCATAACCCTAACCCTAGCCCTAGCCCCTAGTCCACGTTTGCCTCACACATGGCCAATCTGGCAGCCAGTGATGATCCAACCGTCGGCCTAAACCCACCACCTGACCCACCTCCTCCCAGCGCACACACCTATACCGGCGGAGTTATCCACCACCCCACTGCCGGTGACTTGCATCATATTGCCAAGTCTATGGGGGGCTCAGATCACCCACCCACTACCCAACCCATCATCAAATCCGGTCCACTTCCCACACCAAATACCATTCGCCAGCCTCCTCAAGCTAAACACCAACCTGACCGAAATCCAACACAAATTGGTGCTCCCAAACCTGCTATACTCACCACCCATAATTCTTGGACCCGACCACCTGGTTCTGCTCCGGACTTGACTCGACCACACAAGTCATTTATTGATGTTTTGAAGGATCTGCAACCCCTGGCTCCGATGCTCCCACTCGGCGAGTCCCCCGCCCCGTCACACAGTACAGGGGTGCCCCGACGGTTGACTTTTCAGATGAGGAGATTGAGAGTCTCGTAGCTCCTTTCAGGTTGGCCCTGGTGGGCAAGTTTATCCGAGGCCGCCCTCCGATGGAAATGATCAGGAGATTCCTGTAGTTGATTGGATTGAGGGGGCAGGTTAGTGCCTCTTTGCTAGATAGCCGACATGTGCTCATGATGTGCGACCTTGAGGAGGATTACACCCGTCTCTGGGTGAAGCAGGCTTGGTCGGTTTATGGCAGAGAGATGCGTATGTTTAAGTGGACTCCGTAGTTTTGTTGTACCGAGGAGTCATCCATAGTTCCTATCTGGGTTTCATTCCCATATTTACCAGTCCACTTTGTGCGCTCCCAGGATGCATTATTCTCGATAGCCTCGGCGATTGGGACTTCTTTACGGGTTGATCAGGCCACAGTGAGTTTAAGTCGTCCCTCAGTTGCCAGGGTGTTGGTTGAATATGATGTCACATGGAGGAGGGTGCCGAGGATTAGGATAGACAGACAGGAGACCGAATTTTGGCAGGATGTGCTTTACGAGGATGTACCGCAGTATTGTACTGGGTGTTGGCATTTAGGCCATTTAGTGGAGACCTGCATTACCCACTCTCAGATTTGAGAGGAGGTTAGTGGAGACCGGCCACAGCAGGGTCGAGGTGATGGTCAGCAGAGGACTAGACCACATGAGGGTGCACCCAGAGCCCCAGCCCCTACCATTCCTCCTAGGAGTTCTGAACAGGATAGAGTATCCTCTAGGGGAGTGACAGATGTTACCATTGTTCCTCCCCCTAGGGTCATAGTTGCTTCCGCTGTGGAGTCTGATTCAGTTGCTCCTGTCCTAATTGTTGTTTAGTCGGGTACTATGGGTGAGCCCGTGGGTGTGGTCAGTTCGGATACTATCCCTGCTAATGTTGTGCAGGAGCAGAATTTATGCCCCGACCATTCATTTGAGCTAGTCTGTCATAGACCCGTGACTACCCCGGTCGTTCATCCGACTATTCGTGAGCTTTGAGGGGTTCAGAGTTCCCTGGTCATGTCAGCTTTTGAGGATACTAGTTTGAGGTGTAGAGATAAGGGTGTTGGGAGGCCCACGGAGTGTACTACCTCGACTGGAATTCCTCTCAACCCTAGATTGTCTGCTAGGGTTCAGAGTCACTCCACTGGAGATATATCATCTGATGAGTCCTTGGGTGGTGATGTTGGATCCCTTTCTGACCCGCAGGAGGGCCTTTCTCAGCCTGAAGGGGCTTTAGTGCCTTATGATGCTTCACAGTCCGGTTGGCAGGTTCCGTTGTGTAGATCTCAACGTATTGGTAGGGCAGGTAGAGCAGGTAGAGTAGGTAGAGGTGGTAGGCCTGGCTAAGGGACGTTTAGTGTGGTTCTTCCACTCCGTTCTGATGATTAGTACACTCATATAGAACATCAGAGGGATCAGCCAGGCCTCTTCGATTAGGAGGCTCAAGAGGCTGATTCGCTCACACCACTTATCGATGTTCTGTATTTTGGAGCCTTTTGTTGACCGGGATCGGTTGGAGTCTTTTCGGATTCGTTTGCATATGGAGCACAATTTTTGTTCTATTTCAGGGAAGATTTAGATTTTTTGGTCTTCCCCTTTTCGATTGGAGGTTCTCCAGGACGATGGTCAGGTGATTCATTGCCAGGTGCGACATTCTTCTTTATTGGATTCAGTTTTTGTTTCTTTTGTGTATGCCAGTTGCGTAGCTTCTGTTCGGCAGGGTTTGTGGGATTCCTTAAAACAGTTTGGAAGCATTCATGATGGTCCGTAGATGGTTGGTGGAAATTTTAATGTTGTTGAGTCCCATTCTGAGATCCGGTGGGTCATACACAGTCTCAGTCTGCTATTGATGCATTTTCCTTAGCTTTGATGTCTAGTGGTTTGGAGGATGCTGGATTTGAGGGTACTCCATTCACTTGGATGAATGGACGTACTTGGAGGATATTAGATAGAGTAGTGGTGAATGCTCAGTGGAGTTCTTATTTTTCTGTGTTTTGGGTGGCTCACCTAAACTGGACTTGTTTAGATCATTCACCACTACTGATTTCTGGAGATCAGTGTCAGAGCAGAGGGCCTAGCCGGTTCAAGTTTCTTCACACTTGGACCAGGCACAGAAATTTTTTGGAGGTTGTGCGGCAGAGCTGGACCCTTCCTACATTTGCTTTGGGGATGTCTGCGTTTCAATCGAAGCTTATTCGGTTGAAACAAACCCTGAAGGTCTGGAACAAGGAAGTGTTCGACAACGTGTTTCAGCGAGTTCAGGAGGCCGAGGCGGAGGTTAGTAGGAGAGAGGTGACATATGATCAGTCAGGGTCTCCTTCAGATCGGGCTGCCCTTCATCAGGCCAGGGCTGAGTTGCAGCAGACTTTACAATGTGAGGAGTCCTTATGAGACAGCAGTCCCGTGTACGTTGGCTTCGAGAAGGGGACTCGAACACCCGTTTCTTTCATGCTTCAGTGCGGAAGAAGAGACATGTTCTTTCAGTCCATCGGATTCGGGTGATGACGCAGAGTGGATTACTAAGCCTGGGGCTATTGGTGCTTCGGCAGTTTCTTTTTTTCATGGATTGTTCTCTGCGGGGGCTGGTCAAGTTGAGGTTACAGACTTTATGACTATTCTATCTATTGTGACTAATGAAGATGATGTTGGGTTGTGTGCTATGCCGACTTTGGAGGAGGTACGACAAGTCATGTTTTCTATTGATTTAGATAGTGCGCCGGGGCCAGATGGGTTTTGCAGTCGCTTTTATCAGTTTTTTTGGAACATTGTGGGAGCAGATTTGCTAACTGCAGTTCAGGATTACTTTTGGGGGTCTCCTATGCCTCGAGGATTCATGAGTACGTTGGTAATTCTTTTACCCAAGAAGGAGTCACCTTCTACTTGAGCAGATTTTCGGCCGATCAGTTTATGTAACGTGAGCAACAAGGTGTTGACGAAGATCCTCGTTTCTCGTTTGTCATCTTTATTGCCGCGTATCATATCACCGATGCAGAGTGGGTTTGTACCGGGCCGAGTGTTACAAGACAGTGTACTTTTAGCTCAGGAGTTGGTTCATGACTTGGGGAGAGGTTCCCGGGGTGGGAACGTCGTGCTGAAGCTAGATATGGCTAAGGCATATGACAAGATATTTTGGACATTCAATCTCCAGATGCTGCGGGCTTTTAGGTTCTCTGAGGGTTGGATTTCTTTGGTTCGGCGGACTATCTGGGGGCCGTGGTTTTCTGTGATGGTGAATGGGGTTAGTCAGGGCTTCTTCCAGTCACAGGGAGGGTTGCGGCAGGGCGACCCCCTTTCTCCATGTTTGTTCATCATTGCTGTAGAGTATTTGTCTCGAGGCTTGGACTCTTTGTATGCTCGGTTTTCAGGGGTGTCTTATAGTACTGGAGTTGGGGTTTCAGTTTCTTATTTGGCTTTTGCTGACGACATTATTATTTTTGCTAATGGGTGTCGGTCGAGCTTGCAGCGAGTTATGAATTTTTTTCATCACTATGAGGCTGTTTCTGGTCAGTTAGTTAGTTAGGCCAAGAGTAGTTTCTATATCAGTTCGCATACCTCGCATTCTAGATAGGTGATTGTACGACAGACCATGGATTTCCAGAGGCGGGAGCTTCCGTTTATTTATCTGGGGTGCCCTATCTATTTGGGTCATCTCCGGATCTCGTACTTTGATGAGATGATTCGGAAGGTGCGCGAGAGGATTTCTGGATGGGCGAATCGCTTACTCTCCTTTGGAGGTAAGCTCACTCTGATTCGTCATGTGCTCGCGTCGATGCCTATTCACTTGTTTCACGTGTTGAGGCCTCCTGCAGATGTTTTTCACCAGTTAGAGAGCTTGTTCACTCATTTCCTGTGGGGTGATACAACTACTCATCGGAGGATTCACTAGTGTCACTGGGCTGAGGTATGTTTCCCTATAGAGGAGGGCGGCTTAGGGGTGCGTTCCTTTTCTGACTTAGCCGAGGCTTGTGAGGTGAAGCTTTGGTAGAGTTTTCGTGCTCAATAGTCTCTTTGATCCACTTTTATGAGGGCCAAGTATTGTAGGTCCACCCATCCTGGGCTGATTGAGTTTCGTTACCTCGCTTCACCTCTTAGGAGGCGGTTGTGTGGGATTAGATCCGTGGTTGAGCCGAGGATCAGATGGTTAGTACGGTCTGGTGAGATCAGCTTTTGGTATGATTGTTGGTTGTGGAATTACCCATTGGCTTTAGTGTATCCAGGGGCGGCTTCTGGGGTTCCTGTTTCTGCTTACTGGACTGGTCAGCAATGGGACAGAGACCTATTGTTGGGGGTTTTACCTTCTTCAGTTGTTGAGCAAATTATACAGATTTCGATTCCGGATCAGGGGGTTGATCAGATGAGGTGGAGGTTGTCTTTGGATGGGGATTTTTCATTAAGGACTGCTTGGGCTGATATTCGG
>JAHQCQ010019343.1:0-11778 GCA_023539305.1 Ilex asprella | reverse complement strand
TGCTTGGGCTGATATTCGGGGTGTGGCTTTAGTTCAGACTAGGTTTTATATGGTTTCTTTGACAACAACTGCTATGCCTTAATATTTTGACCCTATAAAATTCAACTTGTTAGTCAAAAAATAAAATGAATAAAATAGAGAAAAAAAACTAAACACCATTTTGATGCGCAAGAAAAGTTTTTTTATAGCATTAATAACACTTTTAGTTTTTAAATTATTTATTTTTTGTTAGTTTAGTCTTCATTATATCAATTTTATTAATTTAGTACTTAAAATATTTAATGCGTGTTACTTTGCTATATAGATGGACTGCCAAATTATTTTTTTTGACAGAAGTAACTATATGTCATTTTTTTTATACGGTATCACGTGATTATTCTGTCAAAAATTTAACGATTCGTCTATATAGAGACTAAAATGATACGAATTGAATATTTTATAAACAAAATGACAAAATTAATATAGTGAGCACTTAATTGACAAAAATATATATTTTAAGCATCAAATATACCGTTAATCTATTAAAGATCATGTGTGTCCAAGACATTTTAAAGGTCACTCGTGTTCAAAGACATCTGCCCTAGGTTCTATTTTCCAAATGATTTAATTCTATCTCGTGGTCTTCGTGCCCACAGTCCATAAGTGTGTGCGGATGTTTGTGCAAGTTCCTAGTCTAGTTGGTCAAATGTTTCAAATCTATACTACGTATTATAAGAATAAATTTAGGGGAGAGGGGGGGGGGGGGGTTGAGAAGGGTTTGAAAAGTTTTTCTTCCCCAAATTGTATTTTTTCTTAATTTTAAATTATTTAACATGAATATATTAGTCTCATGTGACCTATGAATAGTAATTATATTATTTTCTAATAATGTCACTGGTGGGGGTTGAAGTAGATGTGACGATGGTGCATCCCACAGGGACAATCGCCAGTAAGGGCCAATCGCCAGTAAGAGATAAGGGTTCAATTATTATCAAATATATATATGCTAATCTCTTTTTTGTGGGTGTTGCTTTAGAGGGTATTCAAAATGTGGCAGCCAGCCAATAATCATACATTCACAAATAACTGTCAAATCAAGTAGGATATAAAATTTAAAAGAAGGTGGACTGTTCACAACAAGACACACTAATCTTCCAAATAATGAAATGGCCAATTCAATCAACCACTTGATCAAATATCACTATCTAACCATTAAGCCCCACTCCAAGACTTACAGAAAATAAAATTGAGACCCTTCTTAATTTTCAACCAAAGTTTCGTCATCGTGGATGTTAATCAAATAGAAGAAAGACAAATGGACATCAAAGAGACCCCCTGGTCTTCTTTCTTAATATTCAAAACTTGCCACCTATATTACGAAAATTTTGGAAGACAGTAGAGCAGTCAATTCAAACTCAAATACAACTTTTCAAATTCACATTACTGGCTCATACTATATATAGTATACATAAGCAGTTAAACCCCCTCCCAACACAACAAGCTTCATCAAAGTCGGAAAACCAAAAAAGAAGAAACTATGGAGAAGCTAATGAGGCAAATCATGTTCTGTGGTTTCTTCACTACTCTTCTTTTGCTTTTAGCTGCATGCCCAGCAACATGTCAAGAAGTTGGTAAGTCATTTCTCCTTTTTCTTTTTCTTTTATGGGTAGGAAACAGTTTTTTTACTGAAATTAGATATACAACAGAGTTCAAGACATGCTCAAAAACTTCAACAGTTTGAGCAATATAGTGAAGATTTTCAATAGCATATACTTTGTTTTTTCCTTCGTCTTCATTCTGTTGTTCTTGATATATTGTGCAGAGGATGAGAGCGAGTTCAGTTATGTACCTGGCAGCGATAATGGACCGGAGCGCTGGGGTGAGATTCGTCCAGAATGGAGCATGTGTAACAATGGAAGCATGCAGTCTCCTATTGATCTGCTGAATGAGAGAGTTGAGATAGTTTCTCACTTGGGAAGACTCAAGAGGGATTACAAACCCTCTAATGCAACTCTTATAAATAGAGGCCATGATATGATGGTAAGAGAGAGAAGAAAAAGCTTTATCTTATGTTCTTGGGCAGTCCAATTTCCAATATACCATCCATTTTAGTAGTTCAACTGCTTATGATTTTTTAGATTATGATTTGAAGTTTTTTTGATTTTCATTCACAGATTTAAAATCTCACCTTACATCATATATTTTTTTTAAAAAGGTAGCATTTTGTTCCAATAACTAGAGGTTGGTCTGAAGATAAGATTATCTTGAGGGGACCAACAATGACAAACAAAAATTTAATTTAATGGGGTTATTCAACAGTCATTGTCAATAATAAATTTGTATTTATAAAAAACCTATTAAATTTAATTTTTATGTAATGGCATCAAACAAATTGTTTTTGAGTACAAAACTCAAAAGTGGTTCATGCCATCATAAAAATTTATTTGTGATAATCTCTTTTCTTTTTTCTTGTTTATAATGTAACCTTATGTGTATAAATAAATCAAGGAGGCAAATAATAGTTTTCATATAATACCATAATAAAAATGAATTATAAGTCAACTAACTGCTTTCTATTTTTTTTAATAAAAAAAGTCACATGTTTTTTCTCTATATCATCAAAATAATCCAATAAGTATCTTCGTCAGTACATACGACACTCATCCATGTGATTACATCCTAAATGGTTACTTAATATTAAGTTGTTGATCTTTTTGAATACACTAAGTAAGATACTTACACATTGAGTGTTTTGAATAAATTAGAGGTTAACAATAAAACTTTTTTAAAATATATGGGGATAATTAAATTTTTTAAAATTTGACCAGGGGGGGGGGGTATCCTTCCTAGGCCTCCTCATAGTTCTGTCGCTGATGGTATAAGAAAAGTGCCTTCAAGTTTTACAACTTTTGTGGGTCTACATGTTTTTGAAGAAAAAAATTATAACTTTTCTGGGTCATACTACAACTTTTAAGATTTGAGTTATGACTTCTTTTTGTTTGGCCAAGTTACTACTAACTTTGCGATTGATTCTAAAAATGTTAGGATCGACTATAATACTTTTAGAATCAATCGCAAGTTGCCATAAATCGTTATAAATGTTAAAAAAAACCAAAAAAAATGTGCCATAGAAATTGTAACTTTTTTTTTGGGTGCCATAGGCTTCTCCATGATTAGTTATTGTGACTTTAAAATGTTTCAGGGAGAAGAGTCATGCACGTTTCTTTTTATTTGGTTGTGGTTGTCCTAACTGTGCCGGATGGAAATTAACTTTTGACTTTCCTAAATGCCTCCAAATCTGCAGTCTTACCTACCATGATATTTTAGTGTAATTCGTAGAATACGATTGAAAAATGTATAAGAAGAATTGTATTTATCAAGCACGTGAATATATTTTGCGATTTTATAAGTCTCTATAATATTGACAAGAGACTTTAATATTAAATCTAATGCCCGTAAATTCTTTATTAGAAATATCTATAAAAAAAATATCATGTTCCCTCAAGATTTGGCATTAGTTTCTGTTTGAATTTGCATTTAAATAGGTTGATAATTTGTTTATGGTTGCAGTTGAGATGGGAAAGTGGTGGAGGACATTTCTACATAAATGGAACTCAGTACACACTCAACCAGTGCCACTGGCACTCACCTTCTGAACACACCATCAATGGCCGGAGGTGCTTCTCTTTTTCTATTTTGTGTGTGTGTATTACATTACGTATTGATGATAATAACGATACTAAAATCTACACTACAGCTATGATCTGGAAGTTCACTTGGTTCATGAGAGCTCAGATGGTAGGGTTGCTGTGTTAGGAATCATGTATAAGATTGGACGGCCGGATTCCTTCTTGTCGATGGTAATCCCACAAACTACTCTCTCTTTCTCTCTCTTACACATACGCACATTTATGTATATGTAGTCCTGATAATTCAATACGCATCCACCATTTCAGCACGAACTGACACAAGGCTAGTGGGTTTGAATTTATTTTAAATGAATTTGAGTGATAAGCTTTAGGTTAACTCGCATGCGACCTAACGCAATATAAATCATTAAACACAATGTATATATAATACAAACTCAATTATGCGTGATTATAAATGTATCGAGTATAATTTTAGAAAATATTATAAAAATATGATTTATGCAATTTAACGACACTGCATAACACGACACAAGACAACTGACGTGATGTTTTTGTGTGTTCTCAGATAGAGAAAGATTTAAAAGCCCTTGCTGATATCAGAGAAGTAGAGAGAGTGGTGGGTACAATTGACCCAAGGCAAATAAAGTTGGGGAGTAGAAAGTATTACAGGTACATTGGGTCCCTTACAGTTCCTCCTTGCACTCAAAACATTGCCTGGACCATGCTGAGAAAGGTAAACTCTACTAAGCCTACATTAATTATTATCAAGTAATAAAATTATGGTTTTTTACAAGCGAAGTACTGTTTGTTAATGGCTTCTTTGGGATTTATCAGGTCAGAACTGCTACCAGAGAACAAGTGAAACTAATCCGCGAAGCTGTTCACGATGTAAGTTACTAGTGCTATTTTCTTACAATTTTCTTATAAACAACAAAATTTTTAAACCCGCGACTTTAAGGTCTAACAACAGGACAGTGGTCATTAAATCAATTGTTAACCTCGATCTTGATCGTATTTATAAGTTCAATTTTATATGTAAAAAGTGTTTGGAATTTTCTTGATACCAATTTTTATTTTTATTTTTATCAAAGTCTTGATACCAATTGAAGTTTGACATCCATAAGCTCCAATTTTGCAATAGAGCAATAGAGCCGATATTAGGTTATGGATTAACACTCTGTGGCTTTCTCCAGTGATATATTGTTTTCCTATATTTTAAATATATTATACAAAGAGTAATAATTTATATCCTAAATTTGTATCCCAAATGTGCATCCCAAATTAATGGGAACCATTGGATGAGTGGGTTCCAATGAAAAAAATTAATGAGACCCACTCATCCAATGGTTCTCATTCATTTGAGATGCATATTTGGGATACAAATTTGGGATATGTAGCATTGCTCTTATACAAATGCCTTGTGATTTTGGGGAAACTTAAACAGTCAAACATCGAGATTTTATATTGAATAAAGTAACATGCCAAAATTACTTTTATAACCTTTTACATATTACCTCTTTTCTAATTTTCTTCTCTAAAATCAATAAATCTATTTCATTCTCTTCCCTTTGTATACATTAGTAGAACTTTCAAAAAAAAAAAAAAAGAAGAAGAAGAAGAAACAATTAAAGCCTTTAAAAAATAAAGAGAAGGGTACAATTGCTTTTCTACGTAAATTGTTTATCTCCTTAGCTCTATGGACCAAAATAACTGGGGTTATGCATAGGTTTCTAACAGATAAGGATGCTAAGTGTCTCTACATTTTTTTTTCCCGTGATGCATTATTAAAGGGAGGGAGATGACGAGGATTGAATTCACGATTTTAAAATCCAACAACAGACTTCTAAGTGTCCTTACCTCAAAACACATGAACCAAAAGCATAATTTATTTATTATACATTAATTATGAAGTTGTTTACCCACCATCTAATCATGTTTGGATGATGATCATTATTTTCTACAGGATTCAGAAATTAATGCAAGACCTGTACAACCACTAAACCATCGCTCAGTGAAACTCTACAGACCAACAGATCGTCAAAGAAATTAAAATCCACATTTTTATAATTATTATCAATTTTTACTACCACTGATTAATGATTATCATACTATTAGAGATTTCATTGTTACAGAGTACTACATAAATTTCTGCTAGGAATGAGTTTGGGGTTGGTCAGAGATGGCTTCTCACTTCCATGTTTTTTGTAACTCATGGCCTATGACAGCCCTTATTTTATTTGTTCTTGCTATTGTAATATTAATAGCTTTACAATAAGAACTTGTCGGCTTTTGTGCTGGCATTTCATGTATCTTTGGTTGCATATTCTGAATTTATATATTGAAGGTTAGAAAAACGTAGGTAAGTTTAGCGGTTAAACAAAAATTGAGAAGTAAATATGTGGACCTTGAGCTTTGAGTCCCATGAGCTTTATTAAATATGAGTTTAACTGATTTATGTTATTATTGACGATTTGTGCATTTGAGATTTGATTTTTTAAATATGAGTTTAACCCGAATTGTATAAAATATATTCTCTCTCGCTTTCCAATTCCATCTCAAAGTATTCGGAACTAGGGTTTTTTGCGGCCCCACGTCGCAACCCTCAGCCATCGGCCACCTAGCAACCGCCTGACAAACCCACACCACCGACAAACCCACTGCCCTCCCCACTGACTCCACCGACTAGACACCGGCCACCTATCAACCGCCTGACAAACCCACCCCACCGACAAACCCACTGCCTCTCCCCAATAACCTCCACCGACTGGACATCAAACCACCGAAAACCTTCATCATCATCTTCACTTTTGAACTAAGCCCACCGACTGCCCACTACCTGCCCACGCCTAAACTCCACCAATTGCATCCATCACAACACAAACTCCACCAATTGCACCGACAACACCCAAACCAAGCCACATCCACTACACACGTTCAGCCATCGACTACAATTCATCCATCGACCATAAGCCACCGACTACACAACCGACATCCATCATCACCGACAACAACATAATGCCCAACGAAACAACACCTACAACAACACAACCCTAGCCGCCCCCAAACATCCCAACACAGCCGCCTCCACTCCACTGACATCCACTACTCCACCAACTACCTACACAACCGACAACAAACTTCTGTTGTCCTCATCAGCCCACCGACCAACAGCCCACCGATAACATAACAACATCAACCCAGGTATCAAAACCCTAACTCTAACCATAACCCTAACCCTAGCCCTAGCCCCTAGTCCACGTTTGCCTCACACATGGCCAATCTGGCAGCCAGTGATGATCCAACCGTCGGCCTAAACCCACCACCTGACCCACCTCCTCCCAGCGCACACACCTATACCGGCGGAGTTATCCACCACCCCACTGCCGGTGACTTGCATCATATTGCCAAGTCTATGGGGGGCTCAGATCACCCACCCACTACCCAACCCATCATCAAATCCGGTCCACTTCCCACACCAAATACCATTCGCCAGCCTCCTCAAGCTAAACACCAACCTGACCGAAATCCAACACAAATTGGTGCTCCCAAACCTGCTATACTCACCACCCATAATTCTTGGACCCGACCACCTGGTTCTGCTCCGGACTTGACTCGACCACACAAGTCATTTATTGATGTTTTGAAGGATCTGCAACCCCTGGCTCCGATGCTCCCACTCGGCGAGTCCCCCGCCCCGTCACACAGTACAGGGGTGCCCCGACGGTTGACTTTTCAGATGAGGAGATTGAGAGTCTCGCAGCTCCTTTCAGGTTGGCCCTGGTGGGCAAGTTTATCCGAGGCCGCCCTCCGATGGAAATGATCAGGAGATTCCTGCAGTTGATTGGATTGAGGGGGCAGGTTAGTGCCTCTTTGCTAGATAGCCGACATGTGCTCATGATGTGCGACCTTGAGGAGGATTACACCCGTCTCTGGGTGAAGCAGGCTTGGTCGGTTTATGGCAGAGAGATGCGTATGTTTAAGTGGACTCCGCAGTTTTGTTGTACCGAGGAGTCATCCATAGTTCCTATCTGGGTTTCATTCCCATATTTACCAGTCCACTTTGTGCGCTCCCAGGATGCATTATTCTCGATAGCCTCGGCGATTGGGACTTCTTTACGGGTTGATCAGGCCACAGTGAGTTTAAGTCGTCCCTCAGTTGCCAGGGTGTTGGTTGAATATGATGTCACATGGAGGAGGGTGCCGAGGATTAGGATAGACAGACAGGAGACCGAATTTTGGCAGGATGTGCTTTACGAGGATGTACCGCAGTATTGTACTGGGTGTTGGCATTTAGGCCATTTAGTGGAGACCTGCATTACCCACTCTCAGATTTGAGAGGAGGTTAGTGGAGACCGGCCACAGCAGGGTCGAGGTGATGGTCAGCAGAGGACTAGACCACATGAGGGTGCACCCAGAGCCCCAGCCCCTACCATTCCTCCTAGGAGTTCTGAACAGGATAGAGTATCCTCTAGGGGAGTGACAGATGTTACCATTGTTCCTCCCCCTAGGGTCATAGTTGCTTCCGCTGTGGAGTCTGATTCAGTTGCTCCTGTCCTAATTGTTGTTTAGTCGGGTACTATGGGTGAGCCCGTGGGTGTGGTCAGTTCGGATACTATCCCTGCTAATGTTGTGCAGGAGCAGAATTTGTGCCCCGACCATTCATTTGAGCTAGTCTGTCATAGACCCGTGACTACCCCGGTCGTTCATCCGACTATTCGTGAGCTTTGAGGGGTTCAGAGTTCCCTGGTCATGTCAGCTTTTGAGGATACTAGTTTGAGGTGTAGAGATAAGGGTGTTGGGAGGCCCACGGAGTGTACTACCTCGACTGGAATTCCTCTCAACCCTAGATTGTCTGCTAGGGTTCAGAGTCACTCCACTGGAGATATATCATCTGATGAGTCCTTGGGTGGTGATGTTGGATCCCTTTCTGACCCGCAGGAGGGCCTTTCTCAGCCTGAAGGGGCTTTAGTGCCTTATGATGCTTCACAGTCCGGTTGGCAGGTTCCGTTGTGTAGATCTCAACGTATTGGTAGGGCAGGTAGAGCAGGTAGAGTAGGTAGAGGTGGTAGGCCTGGCTAAGGGACGTTTAGTGTGGTTCTTCCACTCCGTTCTGATGATTAGTACACTCATATAGAACATCAGAGGGATCAGCCAGGCCTCTTCGATTAGGAGGCTCAAGAGGCTGATTCGCTCACACCACTTATCGATGTTCTGTATTTTGGAGCCTTTTGTTGACCGGGATCGGTTGGAGTCTTTTCGAATTCGTTTGCATATGGAGCACAATTTTTGTTCTATTTCAGGGAAGATTTAGATTTTTTGGTCTTCCCCTTTTCGATTGGAGGTTCTCCAGGACGATGGTCAGGTGATTCATTGCCAGGTGCGACATTCTTCTTTATTGGATTCAGTTTTTGTTTCTTTTGTGTATGCCAGTTGCGTAGCTTCTGTTCGGCAGGGTTTGTGGGATTCCTTAAAACAGTTTGGAAGCATTCATGATGGTCCGTAGATGGTTGGTGGAAATTTTAATGTTGTTGAGTCCCATTCTGAGATCCGGTGGGTCATACACAGTCTCAGTCTGCTATTGATGCATTTTCCTTAGCTTTGATGTCTAGTGGTTTGGAGGATGCTGGATTTGAGGGTACTCCATTCACTTGGATGAATGGACGTACTTGGAGGATATTAGATAGAGTAGTGGTGAATACTCAGTGGAGTTCTTATTTTTCTGTGTTTTGGGTGGCTCACCTAAACTGGACTTGTTTAGATCATTCACCACTACTGATTTCTGGAGATCAGTGTCAGAGCAGAGGGCCTAGCCGGTTCAAGTTTCTTCACACTTGGACCAGGCACAGAGATTTTTTGGAGGTTGTGCGGCAGAGCTGGACCCTTCCTACATTTGCTTTGGGGATGTCTGCGTTTCAATCGAAGCTTATTCGGTTGAAACAAACCCTGAAGGTCTGGAACAAGGAAGTGTTCGACAACGTGTTTCAGCGAGTTCAGGAGGCCGAGGCGGAGGTTAGTAGGAGAGAGGTGACACATGATCAGTCAGGGTCTCCTTCAGATCGGGCTGCCCTTCATCAGGCCAGGGCTGAGTTGCAGCAGACTTTACAATGTGAGGAGTCCTTATGAGACAGCAGTCCCGTGTACGTTGGCTTCGAGAAGGGGACTCGAACACCCGTTTCTTTCATGCTTCAGTGCGGAAGAAGAGACATGTTCTTTCAGTCCATCGGATTCGGGTGATGACGCAAAGTGGATTACTAAGCCTGGGGCTATTGGTGCTTCGGCAGTTTCTTTTTTTCATGGATTGTTCTCTGCGGGGGCTGGTCAAGTTGAGGTTACAGACTTTATGACTATTCTATCTATTGTGACTAATGAAGATGATGTTGGGTTGTGTGCTATGCCGACTTTGGAGGAGGTACGACAAGTCATGTTTTCTATTGATTTAGATAGTGCGCCGGGGCCAGATGGGTTTTGCAGTCGCTTTTATCAGTTTTTTTGGAACATTGTGGGAGCAGATTTGCTAACTGCAGTTCAGGATTACTTTTGGGGGTCTCCTATGCCTCGAGGATTCATGAGTACGTTGGTAATTCTTTTACCCAAGAAGGAGTCACCTTCTACTTGAGCAGATTTTCGGCCGATCAGTTTATGTAACGTGAGCAACAAGGTGTTGACGAAGATCCTCGTTTCTCGTTTGTCATCTTTATTGCCGCGTATCATATCACCGATGCAGAGTGGGTTTGTACCGGGCCGAGTGTTACAAGACAGTGTACTTTTAGCTCAGGAGTTGGTTCATGACTTGGGGAGAGGTTCCCGGGGTGGGAACGTCGTGCTGAAGCTAGATATGGCTAAGGCATATGACAAGATATTTTGGACATTCAATCTCCAGATGCTGCGGGCTTTTAGGTTCTCTGAGGGTTGGATTTCTTTGGTTCGGCGGACTATCTGGGGGCCGTGGTTTTCTGTGATGGTGAATGGGGTTAGTCAGGGCTTCTTCCAGTCACAGGGAGGGTTGCGGCAGGGCGACCCCCTTTCTCCATGTTTGTTCATCATTGCTGTAGAGTATTTGTCTCGAGGCTTGGACTCTTTGTATGCTCGGTTTTCAGGGGTGTCTTATAGTACTGGAGTTGGGGTTTCAGTTTCTTATTTGGCTTTTGCTGACGACATTATTATTTTTGCTAATGGGTGTCGGTCGAGCTTGCAGCGAGTTATGAATTTTTTTCATCACTATGAGGCTGTTTCTGGTCAGTTAGTTAGTTAGGCCAAGAGTAGTTTCTATATCAGTTCGCATACCTCGCATTCTAGATAGGTGATTGTACGACAGACCATGGATTTCCAGAGGCGGGAGCTTCCGTTTATTTATCTGGGGTGCCCTATCTATTTGGGTCATCTCCGGATCTCGTACTTTGATGAGATGATTCGGAAGGTGCGCGAGAGGATTTCTGGATGGGCGAATCGCTTACTCTCCTTTGGAGGTAAGCTCACTCTGATTCGTCATGTGCTCGCGTCGATGCCTATTCACTTGTTTCACGTGTTGAGGCCTCCTGCAGATGTTTTTCACCAGTTAGAGAGCTTGTTCACTCATTTCCTGTGGGGTGATACAACTACTCATCGGAGGATTCACTAGTGTCACTGGGCTGAGGTATGTTTCCCTATAGAGGAGGGCGGCTTAGGGGTGCGTTCCTTTTCTGACTTAGCCGAGGCTTGTGAGGTGAAGCTTTGGTAGAGTTTTCGTGCTCAATAGTCTCTTTGATCCACTTTTATGAGGGCCAAGTATTGTAGGTCCACCCATCCTGGGCTGATTGAGTTTCGTTACCTCGCTTCACCTCTTAGGAGGCGGTTGTGTGGGATTAGATCCGTGGTTGAGCCGAGGATCAGATGGTTAGTACGGTCTGGTGAGATCAGCTTTTGGTATGATTGTTGGTTGTGGAATTACCCATTGGCTTTAGTGTATCCAGGGGCGGCTTCTGGGGTTCCTGTTTCTGCTTACTGGACTGGTCAGCAATGGGACAGAGACCTATTGTTGGGGGTTTTACCTTCTTCAGTTGTTGAGCAAATTATACAGATTTCGATTCCGGATCAGGGGGTTGATCAGATGAGGTGGAGGTTGTCTTTGGATGGGGATTTTTCATTAAGGACTGCTTGGGCTGATATTCGG